>OZ022415.1:24813788-25040868 GCA_963989365.1 Rhimphoctona megacephalus
AGCAATGCTTTTTAATAACGCGTTTAAGAACAAAAAAAAGAAAATAAAGGCTTAAAAAAACATAACGACTTTCTCGAACGCTCTACAGATCTTTATTGATTCTTTTATTCTCGTAGCCAGAGGTGACGGAATAAAGGTTAACGAAATACACATGACTGACGTTCGTCGATCAGTTCCGAAAGAATTAATAACTGGAAATTCGCTATACGATCACTCTGTTATGAAGCCGAAGTGTACAGCGGTACACCATAAAGGAGGGGGGACCACGATGTGAAGGATTCGGAGCGCGCGCACATCGTCGCTTTCTCTCTCTCGCTCTCTCTCTCTCTCTCTCTCTCTCTCTCTTTCACGTTTTTTTCCTGACTCGTAGTTCAGTGAGTGCAAAGAGGAAGGAGGGTTTCTCGAGAGCTTCTTCATTTTTTTATAGGTGTAGACATGTAACCGTGTCAGCGCGTTGAATACCACGCGAATACACTCAATACAAAAATCGCACAGCGTTCGGTGTGCGAATATGATTCGAACAACACACTAGTGGCACATGCCCCAATCTGGGGAGATAGCCATCAAAGGAAAGAAGAAGAAGAACAACACGCTATATTTAAATTGTTATTTCCAGCTAAGTCTGTTTTGTTTTCCTATAGAGCTTTATAGTCGAAAATGGGAGCAAAATCACCGGTAGTGGCGCTGATGTCGGACGTCGGAATTGTGTCTACAAGAATTTTGTTTTTTGGAATTTTATTGGCTGGGTGCACGTACATATACTACTTTAAAAATAAGTGTGTATTGCGTATACGTTAAGCCTGAAAAAATGCGGAGCATGATTTTAGGTGGCGCTGACAGTATGCATGAATATGTAACACACTGATAATTGAATAGTATTAGTATTTTCGTGCACCCTGCCAATACTAGAACGTACGAAATGTTGAGCGATTGCTCATACAAATTAATTATAGACAATAATTTATATCCACAGGCAACTATTTTTGAAAGTACTGTTTTGGAGAAAAATTATTTTCAGACTTTCCGCTGATTCATATATTTGGGGTAATATTCAGCGGAGCTAGATTTTTAATAACTTTTATCGGTATCGTCTGATCGTCTAGAAATTTGATTCATAATTTTTTTGAATTCGAGTATGTCACGCATCTACCTTTCACTTTTTCCTGTCAGTGTCCGATTTACGAAACACATACCCCACCATATTTCTGTTTATATCGATCGACGAACCTGCAATGAAGAACATGGTGGGAGAAGCGATTGGCATGCAACGGAGTTGCGAAATATTGCGTCGTCATTCTAGATTTAAAAAGATATGTATAAAATCTATAAAAAATTAGATCGATGCCTATTTTCAAATATTTCCCAAAAATCAAATAATAATAATTATAAACAATACGGCTTCGATTTAAAAGGCACAGTGTGGAGTATGAAATCCAAAGAAAAAAGTTACAGCGGTTTTTCGTAAGTGGCGAAAGTGTCGAAATTTTCCAGCTCCTACTTTGGATGAATTTTGATCTAAGAACACCGAAAACGTCGATCATTTTTTTCTTGGCGCAACATTTTTTCCCGAAAATCTCAAACCTTTTTGGGAATCTTTTCGAAATTATGGTATTCCGCGATTGAAAATTTGTATGTTTGATAAAAATGAGACATTTCGAAAGTCGAAAAAAGTTCAGAAATTTTAAATCGTCTTACTGGGTCACGAATGGACATGCAGAAATTGATACTGGGGATTGGGCGAGGATTTTGGTAGAATTTGAGAACGGATCATATCCAATTATGGAATTCAAAGTCCAGCGCTTTGCAACAGCGAATGTGACTATAATACGCAATTGATTAATGCACTTTGTTTGCGCTCTGAGTTACGTTTTTCGTTGCAACTATGATTACGTTAATATTATGATTAATTATGTATGTGCATACGTAAAATGCCAATGAATATTTAATTCGCCCATTTTAATAAACAAAGTAGCAATCAACATTTTTTCAATTCTTCCTGAATATGAATGAACATTGCACGAGTCTTGGAATTTATAATTTTATGACTTTTTTTACGAAGTGCAAACACGTGGGGTTTTTCAGGTAATATTTTTTGTTTCGTACTTAGAAAATAACAATACGAAAAATACTGAATAATTAAAAATTCTGTGTGACTTTCTTTTTGTAGCCATTTTTTTTAGTACCGACTCGAGAAAATCTAGAATATTTTTTTTCAAATTGTGATCCCGATCACCACATTTTAGAAGGAATTTCGTAATTTCTTATAAAAAAAAGAACCAATCGAGCGATATTTAAAAAACACTGCATCAAAAATCAACTCAAAATTTTTGAAATTATATTTTCCGCTTTG
Organism: Rhimphoctona megacephalus; assembly: GCA_963989365.1. Classification (NCBI taxonomy): domain Eukaryota; kingdom Metazoa; phylum Arthropoda; class Insecta; order Hymenoptera; family Ichneumonidae; genus Rhimphoctona; species Rhimphoctona megacephalus. Next base: position 24,816,139 of record OZ022415.1, read on the forward strand.
TGATCCATTATATTAACCCAAGACGGTCACATGGGGTGTGACACACCCCAGGCCATTTTCGAGCTGGAATTTTTCTTGGAAAATCCCCAAATCCGACACTGTTACCCCTCCCTACAGTTAGATCGAACCTTCCTCTCTAGGCCCAGGTAGCGGGGACTAATTCCCGTGCGTTAGTCTAGCTCCTCTAGTCGCCCGAAGCGGACGATCGATAATTCTGGGGTGTGCCACACCCCGTGTGACCATCGTGTGAAAAAATTGTGCCAAAAGTGTATTTTTTTTTTGCGGTTTTCGACGGTTTTTTGCAACAATGTAAGTGTAAATGTTCATTCCAGTCATCTAGATTTTTTTAAATAAATTTCATTGTGATTATTAGATGCCCTACAATCTGCGGCCACGATCGTTCCAACAGCAGTTAGTTTAGGACGTTGAAATCAACGATCCCATTGGTGGTAATTGTTCAGATATTGAAGATCATATTTCTGAACAATCTGAATCTTCTGATTTTTCAACCGACGAAAATGAATCTGATCTGGAAAACGTTACACTAAATGAAAGACTTATCCAGTCGAGGGCTCGGGGCCCTCGACTGGATAAGTCTTTCCATCTCGTACGCGATCATCTCACAGAGAGATACACCAATCCGACGTTGCGCCACGACCTCAGAAAAGGAATTGGTAGTATTTTAAGTCGTGAGGCCCCGCTGGTTGACCAAAATCGACGAAAACTTGACAAACAGGCTAGATGTGGCTTGTGTGAAAGGAAGAAAGATAGAAAAACCCATTGGGTGTGTCCTTCCTGTGAGCGCCCCATGTGCGACGAGCATCGGGCGTACTTGTGCACCGAATGTGCACTGGAGATTGAGTAAAATTATTTTTCTAGCATTATTTCATTGTATTGTTATTGATTTCACATCAATTTTTTATTTTTGAATAAAGAAATTATCATTTTACATGAAAAATCATCGACATCTTGTGCATCATTTTGCCGCTGCAACCCGCATGTTCATAGTGTAAAATAAATATACTTTTTAAAAAACCCACAAAAACTATTATCCTCACCAGAAAGAGAATGCTTTCACAAATCAGACCCTGCTTGGTTTTTGTCGATATGTCAAAAAACAAAAAAAATACAGCATTTTTTGTAAAAAAAGGGCTTTTTCGCGAATTTTTTTTTCAATAATTTTTTAAACATACTTCAAACTAAAATTTTCGTTCCGTTCTTGGATAGGATAATAGAGAAACGTTTGAAATATGTTCTCAAATTTTCTTGAGCCCTCAAAATCATTCTACGAAATGCTACAGCGCTCTAAAGTGCTTGGGGTGTGACACACCCCATGTGACCACCACGGGATTCTCATGAGGTGTGACCGTCTTGGGTTAATATCTGCCTGACAGATTTGATTTTTGAAACGTTTCTCCTTCAAACGAACAGCGTGTAAAGCACCCAGTCCCCAGCCCCCTTCCAATAGTCGACCTTTTGCAACTTTGTATGCGTCAGAATAGCCTGAAACTTGTTTTCGCGTAGTGGCAATTTTATACTGATATCTTTGACCTCTAATTAACCGATGCACAAAGTTGCGACGTACTAATAACTGTTCAAACAACTGAGGAAAAAAATATCATTCGGAACGGTGCGACCGACGCGCAATTGTGTCGCGCGCTATTTTTTTCTTAGTGCGAAGGCCTTTCCCACAAAACTTCACGTTTTTCAGAAGCTTAGTATCCTTATATGGGTTTAGACTATTAACAAATGTTTATTTTGTCTAAAAGTTTCTGACGAAAGAAATCGTTTTAAATAGTAAAAAATATGTTTTCTCCTGGCCGACTACTGGATCTTCAATTCAACATTGTAAAGCCAATGTCCAGCCCCCCCCCCCGGCCGACTACTGGTTTTTTAGTGAATTTCTTCTACACGGTTGAAATTTGTACTGTAAACAAATAGAGTATATTTAAACACTGTACACATAAAAAGAAATATTATTAATGATGGCTTTACCAGTAGTCGGCCACACGTAAACGTACCCCCTAATTGAGGCGGCCGACCTCTGGATCGGATAAACCGGTAGTGCGACAACTGTATTCAGAATATATATTTGTATTTTTAAATAACTGTATGGTGAATATTTTCCTTCCAAAACATCTGTATAATCATAGATATCTCTATGTTCAAATAGCTCTGTAAGTAAGAAACTGTATTTTTAAATAACCTTATTCTTAAATATCTGCATTTTAAAAATATGTCTATTCCGAAATATGATAATGTTTAAATATCTTCATTCTCAAACATCTATCAGCACAAACATTTGTACTCTTAAACAACTGTAATCATAAATATGGTCAAAAAAATTTTCATTCAAAAATATCTCTATTCATAAATATCTGCATGCAAAAACATCTCTATTCATAAATATCTAGGTGCTAAAACATTTTTATTCATAAATATATGGATGCTGAAACAACTGTATTCATTAAGGGGATGGGTCAGTCACCTAACCTCACCTCGAATTTTCGAAGTTGAAATTCTTCGATACGGTTTGACCGATTACAAAAAAGCTCTGTCAGCCCACGCAGGACGATGGCAAAAATGGGCTGACAGGACCTTTTTGTAATCGGTCAAACAGTGTCGAAGAATTTCACTTTTGAAATTTGCAGTTATCTCTCTTGCTCCAGTAAAAAGTAGTCAAATGAAGAACTAATTTTTCTTAAAGTTAATAACTGTAACTTTCATCGGGTTGATTTGTTATGTATAATTAGTATTAATTAATAAAAAACATATTTATGATTGATATCTTATATAATGATCTGTTTGAAAAAACAAATAGATGTACTGCGGATTTGACTGGGTATACATCCTTAAATACGATCATTTCGGAATAAACATATTTGTTGAATACAAATATTTAAGAATACAGTTTCTTATCCACAGAGTTATTTGAACATAGAGACATTTATTATAACAGATGTTTTGGAAGGAAGATATTCACTATAGAGTTACTTAAGAATATATCGGGCATTCCACGCCAAATTGGCCACATTCGAAATTCGCATTTTTTATTGTATTGATTTTTTTTCTCTAGTACAGCTCATTGAAAGAAACTCGTCTGATTTTTTTTTCAAACTTTTATCTCAACACGTTCGTCGGAAACGAATTTTTGAAAAATTTTACGATTTTTTTCTTCAAATAACAATAACTCTCAAAAATGCAGTAAACCGAATGGATGAGGGGTCAAAATTTTAGTTTTAAAACATACTTTCGTATGAGAATACGGAGAAATTCATCAAAAAAACAACAATTTTTCAAATTCTAAGCGAGAAATGTTATTTTCCACATTGTTAGACCCCCTTCAATTTTGCTCTTGAATTTTTATCAAAAACTATCACTTTTTTAATGACTTTTAAGCCTAATTTGATGATGGGGAAATCGTTAGTTGTATCTTTTATAATTAAATTGTGGAATTTTTTTACTATTAATCATGCAGAAATCCCTGAAAAATCATACAAACCAAATGGATAAGGGGGTCAAATTTTTCGTTTTGACAGGTGCTTTCGTTTAAAAATATGTCAACAATTATTTAAAGATTACATAAATCAATTTTTTAATTATATGCAAGTAATGTTTATTCCCGCAGTGTTAGGCCCTTTTGATTTTGCTGTTAAATTTTTATAGGAGACTACTATTCATTTAATGCATTTTAAGACTAGAATGATCGTGGGGAAATATAATAACATTATAATCAACAATAAAAATCTTTAATAAAATTAACAATTTGAAAAATAGAACTAGCTATTTTCTCACGTTCTTACTTAGCTTAAAATTCATTAAATGAATCACGCTTCCGTATAAACACTAAAGAAACAAATTAATTAGTACAAGCGCTATGAAAAAAGGTCATTTTATCTTGGATTTGGTTATTTTATCTTGGATTTTTTTTTTATCTTGGAAATCGGATTTGGAAAAAATTGGATTTTATCTTGGAAAGGTTATTTTTTCTTGGAATTGGAAAAACTAGGCGGTGTAAACTTCGAATATTTTTTCACATGTTTTTAAACAAAAGTACATTTTAAACCAAAAATTTTAACCCTTTACACGATTCGCTGTTCGATTTTTCAAGGAGTTATAGATAATTGATTGTAAAAAAAATGTATATTTTAATTATAAAAATATACAACGGGTGATTTCCCCACGATCACACTAGGCTTAAAATTTAATAAAAAAATAATAGTTTTTTATAAAAAATTAACAGCAAAATCGCAGCAAAAAAAATAACTATGTGGGGAAAAACATTTCATGCTTAGAATTGAAAAAAATTGATTCATGTAATGTTTTCATAATTTTCTGCGTATTTTCAAACGAAAGTACGTTTTAAAACTAAAATTTTGACCCCTCATCCATTCGGTTTATTGCATTCTTGAGAGAGTTATTGACATTTGAAGAAGAAAATCGGAAAATTTTTCAAAAATTCGTTTCCGATGAACGTGTTGAGATAAAAATTTGAAAAAAATCGGACGAGATCCTTTCAATGAGCTCTATTGGAGAAAAAATAAATCAAAACAATGAAAAATGCGAATTTCAAAAGTGGCCGATTTGGCGTGGAATGCCCCAATATAATTTTGAATATAATTATCGCACTGCCGATAAATTCCAGTCGTTCAGGTCGACTATAACGTCGACCCCAGCCAGCTCCGACCAACAGATAAAAGGCCGATATAGGGGGTCTCTATGTGGCCGTCTACTGGTTTGAAGCGGCCGACTATTGGTCAAAATGACGTTTTTCTAGTAAATAACGTTTTTCAATGTTTTAATGTGGATTCGATCGTTTGCAATAATTGTATTATTAAAGTTTAATAAATAACGTTTCATTTAAGACCCGTTGCGTTTCGTTAACTTTTTTTTCTTCATAGGACAATATTTCAAAGTTGAAAATTGCGTTAAAAGGCCGACTACTGGGTGTTTTACCCTATGACACGATTGTTTTACTCATGTCGATAATTATTGTAACGGCGTTCTAAATATGCTCTTCAATGCAATTGTACGACAGCAGTGTGTGAGTTGACATTTTTTGGAAATGACTCGTTCAAGTCGCATAAGGAGCAACAAAATATATTAATTTGTTTTTTTTTTCCACATTAAAAATACATTGAAATTTCAATCGAACCGAAATATTTGTTTCGATACAAGTTTCTACGACAAGTACTTTCGTTTTTAAAGATAATTTTCACAGATGAAATAGTCGATCCAAATAAAATAATCTAAAAATTAACTTCGATTATCCACACTGATGAATTAATATCATAATCAATTCGTTTTCGTTCGTCTATTAAAATAATCACATTTTTCTCGTCGAATTCGAATGTTCCCAAATATTGCGTATATATTTCATTGCACCCTTGTACTATTACAGAGAAAACTTTCGAAATTTAAGATATAGGAACATATTGTCTTTCGAATGGTATTAGCGAATATTCATATTGAATATTGAACGTAATTATTGATCTTTTACGTTTCTACGAGATTAGACTTAATCTTCGACGACAGTATAATCATAATAATAATAATTATGATAATAATGATGAACAGAATCGGTTGTTCATGAAATCCGATTTTTTCACTTTTTGTTGATCTTAAACATCATGAATTTGGATGGACGACGTTATTATTATTTTTTTTGTTTTTTTTTTTTGCATATTGAAAAACGTCTCATCGTTCGAGTTTCGTGTGGCAGCTTGAGTTTTGTTTTGTTTTTCGTTTTCATTTTAATTCAGTACTTTCGACACCATATACACGTGTAACGTACGTCAACGAGAAACGTCGCCGTTTATTATTTCTTAAATATATATTAGATTTATTTATTTCGATCGAGGGCACACATTACCGTCGCGTTATATTTTAACGTTGCAATTTTATTTTTCCATTATTTTCTTTTTATTTTCTCCTTCGTAATACTATTATTTTGGAACCCGATGCAATTCCCACTGATTTTTCTTTCTTTGATCATAACGCTTGCGAAATTCTTGCTCGTTTCTTATCGTAAAACGACTAAATACAAATATTTATCTCTCTTTTCGTCATTCTTGTTTGTTTGATTTTTTTTCTTCAGATTTATTACTAACGATCTTAATCGACGTGATATCCGGCGCGTAAAAATGATTCCGAATCCACGATCAACGTGACACTGCGGTGTTTTTTTCCTTTTTATTTATTTTTTATATTTTATTGACTCCCAGAGCTGAAGCTCCGCAAAAGGTCATCGGACGTTGGTTTTCTCGTCGGAAAACACATGCACAAATATTCGAAAAATTATTTCGTCATTATTTTCTCTATGAAAATAAAACAGCGAGAATCTTTCATTTGTATTATCAAATTCGTAGATAAGGAGAGTTTTTTTCAGTTCATATATCGTCCGTCTCACAGCACGTAGAAGATCCAGTATACTGCGTTGAAGAGCATAAAACTCACGGGGAATATGATTCTCGAATATTTGTCGATAACGTTTACGTCCTTGATCTTTGGCATCGAGGCCCGGAGAACTGAAGCTCCACGACGAATCGCGTGCAGTACCTGTGCAAAATTTCGTTATTCGAAGCATTTAAAAACTTAAATTGATAAATTTGACGAAATAAAATGTATTTTTTCCCCTGTAATTTCGAAATTAGGGAAAATCCAATAATTTGTCGTATTAACTAAATTAAATATGAGAATAATAACGAAAAGTTTCTTCACCTTCGGTTTATTCTGTCTCGGTCCTCGATATCTCAGACCGCTGTTTCTACCGTGTACATTGTAACCGGCGGTTCTCGCGATTCTAAAGCTAGGTGGAAATTTGGCTGGATCGTGATTTTGCTCGTTCCGAAGTCCGATCGTTCCCGACATACCTGAACCACTCGCGATTCCTGACCTGCTTCTAATGCTCGGCAGTGGTGACATTCGAAGATCTTGAAGTTCTATTATATCGGCGTCTGTCGAGCCAGGGAATGGCGAACTAGCTTTGCTTCCTGTCGAAACATTAAAAATACCTTCAATCTGATTATTAAATTGCAAAAAAAGTTAAAAAAGGTGTAAAGAAATCTTTTAATTGATTCAATGAGCCAAAAAATATGTAATGAAAATCTTCATTCTTTCATCATGGCAAAAAAACGTAAATAAAAGTTTTACTCATCAAAAACATTTGTTTTTGTATGAAAAGACAAAAACGGTGTAAACAAATCTTTAAGGGGGGAAAGTCACATGTAAACTTATGTTTTTTCAAGATTTTTCTTATAAAGAAATGGAATAGTTTATTGAATTAACATAAAGCATATCCCAAAATATACGATGTAAGGTATATTGACAAATTTTTTTAGGCTAAAATATTTCAAAATAGCGGCGCCACAGCTGCTGGAAGCAGATTTGCGCCGTGCAGTCTACAGGTCTCAAATCTCAACTAAAATCAAAAAACCAATTTTTTTTTGTTAAAATACATTAATACGCTTTGCATAACGGAGAGAAAGAAAAATAAAAATTTAGGACCATTTTGAAAAAAATCATTTATTTTTGTATTTTTGTGAATGGTCTTAAATTTTTTATTTTTTTTTCTCTCCGTCATGCAAAGCGTATTAATGTATTTTAACAATAAAAATTTGATTTTGATAAAAAAAAATTAAAAATTTAGGACCATTTTGAAAAAAATCATTTATTTTTGTATTTTTGTCAATGGTCCTAAATTTTTAATTTTCTTCTCTCAGTCATCCAAAGCGTACTTTAATGTAAATTAACAAATGTACTTTAACAATAAAAATTTGATTTTGATAAAAAAGGTTAAAAATTTAGGACCATTTACAAAAATACAAAAATAAGTGATTTTTTTTCAAAATGGTCCTAAATTTTTTATTTTTTTTTTATCAAAATCAAATTTTTATTGTTAAAATACATTAATACGCTTTACATGACAGAGAGACAAAAATTAAAAATTTGGGAGCATTTTGAAAAAAAATCACTTATTTTTGTATTTTTGAAAATGGTCCTAAATTTTGAACTTTTTTTCTTTTCGTCATGCAAAGCGTATTAACCATTTAGAACCTTCAAAAAATCGATTTTTTTTTCTTTAAAAGTTACTTTAATACGTGTAGAATACGAAAAACTTCATGACTTAGGCCAATAGCAGATTAGTTCGTAATAATCGTAATAATCGTAATAATAGTAATAATAATAATCGTAATAATAGTTCGTAATAATCGTAATAATAGTAATAATAATAATTGTAATAATAGTTCGTAATAATCGTAATAATCGTAATAATAGTAATAATAATTAGTTCGTAATAATAATAAAAATAGTAATAATAGTAGATTAGGCGGCATAGCAGATTAGTTCGTAAGTGGCTTTATCAAACACTTTTCCATTGCCAAAACTTTAAACGCGTTTTTCTCGAAACTTTTTTTTTCACTATGTGTTTTTTCGGTGCTAAAGATTATTCAGAGACTATTGAATCGATCGGGCTAAAATTTTGCACACGTTTTTGTAACATATAAGATCACTTGGTGAACCTAAACATATTTTAATTTTCTCAAAATAAACTAGTTTTTTGATCAACGAAGAAGGAAACAATGATCGAAAATATCGATTTTTTTGATTTTATGTCTGCCATTTCTCCAATTCTTAATTTATTATTAAAAGATTAGGATTATCAAGTGATCACAGGCATATACTGACCACATCCTTTTGCCCTTCTGTTTCAGATAATTTTTCACGGCGCTACAATTGGCACCGTAAAAAAAGTGCCTAATGCGTAAAAATGCTGTATCTCCGTCAATTTTCAATCTTTTCTAATGATTAAAAATGGAGAATACTCGTTAAAATATTTACAATAAACTGTCAAAATTTCAAAAAGATCCATTTATTTCTTCCCCTTCATACAAATTTTTAAAAATCTGCTTAATTTCGGCGTTCTAAATGGTTGTCCCCCCTTAATTTGTTTCAATTAGCCAACAAATTTCGTCATTAAAATCTCGATTCTTTTATCGTGTTAAAAAAACGTAAATAAAAGTTTGACTCAACGAAAAGATTTGTTTTCGTACCAGACGTGACCGTCGCTGCTTTCTTCTCGTCGCCCTCCTTTTTCTTCGTCTTTTTTTTCGCTCTCGCTCCCCAATAAGTGTAGTTAACTGCGGCGTATTCCAAAAGAGCGGCGAACACGAAAACAAAACACATTACCAGATAAATGTCAATAGCCTTGACGTAACTTATGCGTGGCAGGGAACTTCTCACACCGGTTGATATCGTCGTCATTGTTAGCACCGTTGTGATACCTGAACAACAACAAAAATTGCAGGAATTAGAGAAAAATCAATCGAACCGATTGAAACAAAAAAAATCCGATTATCAAAACATAAGGCTCGTTTCTAAATTATATTTTGGAAAAATAAGAAGAAAAAGGGTAGGAAAATGGCAGAGCGTACTCTCGAAATCTCCTGTGAATAATTGTTTATCGAATTGTTGCCAAATTGGTCAATTTTTTTACCAATTACACGTTAAAAGATAAGATATTGGCAATCGTGTCATTTTTTTAGTCTTAAAACTCAAAATCGATTATTAATTCATTCGCAACAGCAATTTCTTACCAAGAGCTACTCTCGCACTGGTCGCTTCGTGATTTATCCAAAAGCTGACCCAGCTCAGCATCACGATTAATATACTTGGCAGATAAGTTTGAAATACGAAGTAACCGATGTTTCTCTGAAGTTTGAAGCTCAAAGAAAGCCTCTGATATATACCGGTTGCTAGTCGTTCTTTTCGATCGTTAGTCTCGTAGCCGATTATCGTAAATTGTGGTAATTCAGCTTCCTCGACACCCCGAACAGGCGTTTCTTTCCAGTACATCACTACGTCGAGCACTGTGTAACCGTCTATAAAAAATATGATTCATTAAATCATTCACGGCTGATTCACCCTCTTTTTTTTAAATAAATATTCATAAAATAATAGAAAAAACAATAATATTAAAAAAAAAAAATAGAAAATACAACGTTATAATTGAGTTGAAAATTTGTCTCAATATATCGACATCAGTTTTGCGATGAGTTGGCCAATCACTCGAGACGTTTATACTTTTCTAGTATATACTTTTCGTTTATACTTTATAGTAAAAAAAAGGAGTGAAAATTGTGAAAATAAATTTGGGTGAATTCGTAGAGTATTTGAAGCTTGCTCAATAAAATACAAGTCGACGAATGCAAATGATGTGTTACATGGAATCTTCGATTTATTATAAGGCATATATCGTCTATCCTAAGGTTCAAAATAACTCGACAAAATATATGAAGCTAGATGAGACAGGCGGTAGGGAGTGAGAGAGGAGTTGCAGATACCGGTACACGGGGAATGAGCAACGAGGTCGATTCTCGAGATTGGTAATCCAGAAGAGCAGCATCATCGTCGTACTGAGGGCCTCCGGGGTTAAAGCTTAATGCATTTCGCGGTATAAGCTCGTATATAAAGGGAGACGTCAGTTTACTCATTCGGCTCGTCGAACTCGTGCCACAAAATTCAGAGATGAGCATGAATACGAGCAACACCACAAAATATAATCAAACGTAGATATTACTATGCGGTAAACGTAGAGAGAACGCCATTTCAGTTCGTACATTTATTTGTTGGAAAGTGTAAATCGAAATTTCGATATATTCAATTATTCGAGCTCAATGTGATGTAATGATCTATCTGAGAATTAAATTTCTTCAACGCACTCCTTTTTAAGGAAATATTTCAACTGTAAATCTTGATTTAAAAAACAATTTTTTGTTAACCCTAGAACAAGCCCACAACGTGATAATTAGTTACCCCACGAAAATTTTAAATTTCCTTCCCGAACCAATTTTTTAAAACCATTCCTTTCGTTTTATAGTGTTTTCACCATTAAATATTTATAAAATGTGACTTTATCATACACCATTCTCTTCGTTATGAAAAAACGGAGGGAACGGTATATAATTAAATCTTATTATCGCATATGAGGTACATTTTATGCTGAAGAGAAGATTGGGGTAATTATTTATCCTAGTGTGGGGTTTACCTTGGAAAAAATAGATTGTGGGGTCCTAGGGTTAAGCATTTTTTTGTGCAATAGCATTCGAATGAAACAATTTCGTTAAAATGTTCTTTCATGAGGTGACACAACGGTAAATACAATGAAGAAATAACAAAAATGTTAATGTTAAAGTTAATGGCAATAAATGATAATATAAAAAAAAAACAAAAATAAAAAATCATTAAAATAGCACTCGAATCTATCGAATAAAATGAATAAAATTAGCGAGCGATCTGAACGAGATTAAGCAACGAGAAAAATGTGAATAATGAAACTGTGTATTAAGGTACCATATTCTGGGGTCCTCCGGACTATTCCAGGAATTTTAGTTCAAAAGGTTAAAATAAGAAAACTTTCCAATATTTTGGGGAATTTCGAAGGAAAACTTGATCTGTGATTCTTACAATGTATAAAATTCAAGCTTAATTATATTGTTATTAAGACTGTAATTGCAATCTTGAGCCAATCTGTCAGTCGGCGACGAGTCGTCGTACGAGGCACTTTTACTGGGCAAAGTAACAGCGAGTGATGACAATTTTTGTAAGGTCATAAAACGTAAGAATTAATGAATTATTTTTTAATAAAATTTGGCTTCCTTGATACCATTATTGTCGTATTTATTAATCGATCCCGGTTTTCGAGTCGTTTTGTGAGTTTTTAAAAATAAGAAATCCGTTTTTCTGAGGCACGGAATTACGTTCGATATTTCTTCGATATGTACATAATTCTATGCCTAGAACGGGACATTTTATTTTTTAATTAACTCTTGCTAATTAATAAAATAACTTTTCGTTTGATCAGAGTATTTTTTCCCGTTATTATAGAATAACAAAATATAGTTTTTGTTCAGTTTTGAGTAAAAATTCTAAATTTAATACAAATTTTTCTCCTTTTTACACCTAGCACGAAATTGTGTCTGAAATAATGTGTATTTCCCTTATTCCAGTCTATGGACCGTAATTGAAGACACTTGGCATGGAATTGAGTATCAGACATTGTGCATATCCGTTATTACATCCGAGGCACTGTAATATTGGTAATTGTTCAATCAAATTGTAAACATACCAATGTTATCGAATTTTTTAATATTTTATAGCTAGAATACTTATAGAATAGAGTATGCCGGAATTATGGACGTAATATGACGGAATTAATGACAGCGGCATATTTTTATCACGGAATTACATATATTTATAGGGTTCCGAAATTCTTCAAAAGAATAATTGAAATATTATTTAATGTGTTTGAAATATTACACTATTAAAGAAAACAAACGTATATTATCGTGCTAAAATACTTTTTGTATGACTTTTTAAAATAAAACGATTAAAAATTCATTGCAAAATTGAAGGAGTCTTAAACTCTTGGAATATGGTACATTTTTAGACAATTTAATTGAATCAGAATTGGGATGAATTTAAATTCTATTGGAAAAAGTTGAATGACTTAGCGAAAATAACTTTTCTTTTCTTTCTTTTTTTTTTTTTTAATCAACTTACAACTTTCGATTTCGACCGTGCAGTTCTGTGAGTCCAAGGGGTAGTAATGTAAGTCCATCATACATGCCAGTGTCGTAGTGAATCTCATTCCATATGTGACTGAGCCGTCACCCGAAAGCCTGACGAGTTTGTTGCGCTCGGTCACGTCGTGGAGAAAACTGTCCGCAGAAAAGACAAATATTAAAACCCGGACAAAGGGTAACAGGAAGAAAAATGCGTTACAGAACCTTACGAGAATTTTCTACGATTACGATGGGCCTGTGTATATCAGAAAGAAATCTCACGAACGAGAATCAGAGAGAGAGAGAGAGAGAGAGAGAGGCAAAACACCGAGAGGGCCCTTGCTCAAAGAGAACTATTTTGCATGAACCCCTGTTAACCCACATCCATATATATCACCTATGTAGAGCTTTTCTCTTCCCGGAAAAGAATGTGGGAGAGGAAAGGGAGGCGGGTCTAAGCTTCCCACACGATCGACCGTTTTCCCTTCGGAGATAAGTCAAAAGACTTTTGTCCTTCTGAAGATTACGACGGCTAATGACACGATTCAACGCAATGGCTCTCAAATATTTTCCATATACAATTTATCATTTTTTTAAATTACAATTTGTAGACAAACATTTTAGGTGATTATTGGCAAAATGTAATAATTTTATAATGCGTAAATATTTTTAAAATCGAGTTAAATAAATACTATTCAGATTTTGATATTATAATTATCGAGTTAGTCATTTTTTGGCTCGTTATTTTAATATTTTGGTTCTCCCCTTTTTACCTGTTCTTGTCATTTGCAAAAAAAGTATCCGGGACCCAAATCTTCTCGGCGAAATCACCGCTCAGAGTCAGAACTTCCTCTTCGTGAGAAAATGCCAGTCTTTCGTCTTTCCAGTACTGATTCAAGTACATCGTTATCGTGTAGTCCTTAAAAATTTAACATTAGTTTTATAGATGTATAATTTTGAATTTTGATCGATTTATAGGTTGTGATTTGATGAGATATTGATACAAGACAAATTTAACAATTATTATTAATGATCGTCGAAATGAAATTTTATAAGATCGCTGATTGAAAATACTGTAATTTATTTCACGAATTAGTCTGTAAATTTGCAACATTAACGAAACTGGCCAAAGTTATAATAATTCGATGTATTCGTTGAATTTCCTTAAGGGGAGCAACCACTTTAGATGCTTCAAAAAATCAATTAATTTTTTTATTTCATAAATCATTAGCAAAATATCTTAACGGGAGAAACCAGTTTAGGAGGGTGAAATTTTGGTGTTTTTCGTGAATTTTTTTTAACAGGGAAGGAATAATCAGAATTTGTTTAAACTTGGAGGATATTTTATTCATGTTTTGAAGTACACTTTGTAATTTTTTCAAGTCATTTCCGCCGGAAATAGTGGAATTAGCAGCTGCTGTCTATGGACGACTTTTTTTCAACTGGTGGGCATTCTAGCTCAAAAAGTTATTGACCAATCGTTCTGAAAATTTGTGTGAATATTCTTTATTCAATTACAATCTATATAAACCTAACTCTGGAATGATATTATTATTAAAAATATTTTTTTTTAATGCAAAAAAGGTGAAAAAACATGGTATAAAAACATGACATTGTGTTCAAACATCTCAAAAACATGCAATTTTTAACTTTTTTTATCACAATTAGGTTCATATTCTTAGGAAATATGTTGTTAATGAAAAAAGAAAATTGTAATGATTACAGATAAAAATTGTGACTTCAGGAATGCTTATCAGCAAAAAACTCAGATGGCGATCGTCCATGGACAGCAGCTTCTAACTCCACTATTTCCGGCGGAAATGACTTGAAAAAATTACAAAGTGTACTTCAAAATATGAATAAAATATCCTCCAAGTTTAAACAAATTCTGATTATTCCTTCCCTGTTAAAAAAATTCACGAAAAACATCAAAATTTCGGCCTCCTAAACTGGTTTTTCGCCTTAAGAATACACCCTAAAAATTTCAAAACGATATTCGAATTCCTTCTAACGATATGTATATAAATGATAAAGACTCTCCGCTCGACTCCCAAGCGCGCTCAAATTTTAAACGTGTTTTTCTCGAAACGACATTTTTTCAATTTGCGGGAATCATAACTCAAAAACTAATTGATGGATCATCTTCAAATTTGGAACACGTTTACATAATATAATTTATTAAAACATGAACCTAAAGTTGGAAAGATTAGATTGTTTAAAACATATTTATTATTACAAAATGCCGGGGGAAAAAATGCTAAAAATCGATCATTTTTTTTCAAACACGGTCCAACATTCAATTTTCGATTTTTTTTTCAAAATTTAGGTTCATGTTCTTAAAAAATCATATCAAGAAAGTATAAAAATTTGTTGGACTATTTCAGATGCGAATTGCGAGCTGCACAATTCCCGCAAATCGACAACGACGATGAGGACACGCCAAGGGACACGGCGGATTACACCTTAATTAATGCATGAATTAATTGAAAAAATTGCCAGAGATGTATGAAAATATGAATAAATTATTGTCAGAGTTACGGAAATTTCCGTTTTTTTTTCACAATAAAAAAAAATCCAAAAAATCATCTAATTTTCGGTCTCCTAAAGTGGTTGCTCTCCTTAATGGAAAATAACCTTTTTTTCTCCTATGTGCAGTGAGTGCACACACGGCTCTCGAAAAAAGGAAAAAATTCCAATAAAAAATCGAAGGAAAATGTGATCGAGGTCGAGACTGAATGGCACAGAAAGGGTAAAGAGAGCAAGTATGTAAAATCTCGAATATCCGAGAGTTTCCTTAGCCTCGAGGCTTTTCTTCGTTGCTAATGGTGTTGGTAGCCCGGATGGGTAAGATACGCTCGTCTCTCGGGGACACACACGACGAATACGTCCAAAAGGTTTTTGAAATACTTCGGATATCTGTGGCACTCACGGATAACCAATATAACAGATCGTAAATGTGTTCGTGTATATTTGTGTGTGTGTGTGTGTGTGTTTGTGTTGACGAGAAAAGCGTGTGGATGAGTGAGGCAAGTGATGGAGAGACATAGAATTTGCTCGCAAACAGAAGGGCAAGATTTGGAGCTGTAAATCGTAACGTTTACGTCCTGTTGTTTATCAACATCCTCGAGAATGTGTATTGACCAACTAAATTACAAGCTTTATACGTATTTCGAGCGACTTCTTTGATGTTCTTGTTTTGCAACGTTCCTTTATTGATGTATCTTTATTTGCAACTTGTTATTTGAAAACCCTATTCCTTTAAACTCACTCACCATATTTACTTCCGATATTGCATCGAAACTCGCGATCGTGAGATCCATGCCAACCAGCAATGGTTCACCTGCAACAGATCCGGAAAAAGTGAAACAAAAAAGGGGACGAGTTCACGATTGAATTACAGCGATGAAAAAGACATTATTAGAATGAAGATAAATCATCGTCTCAGCAGTTTTGCACCATTTTTCTTATCAATTTTCGCATTTTTATTTTCTATTCTCTTTGTTGCGATCTAATTTCTTCCCGAACGTACGAGAAATTCGATAATGCGATTTTTTCATTCAACCGCTTAGCGGTCGTAACAACAATAAAATAACAGGATTAGTTTTAAACTGGAAACCAATATTATTCTCGACGTCGAGTCTTTCAATTTAAAAGCCGTAGGATAATCCTCATGTCCCGTGTTCAGTACCGTGCTGGAAAGTTCTATTAAGTACGTTTTATCTCTTTATCATTCGAGGGCTATCAAGATGAAAAGCGTGCGAAAGCTTATTCGTTTATTACATAAAACTTTTCTATCGCAAAAAAAATCAGTCGAAATCATACAAATAGTTGATAAAAAAAAGACAAACAGCAAACCAAATTCTATTTAAACATTTAAAAAACAAAGGTGTTCAATGCAACGTAACGACTTACAAGTTTCCTTCGAGTACAAAAGAAAAGAATGACCAATAGCTCGTTAATTTGTTTCTATAAATTATAAAATATCGAAATATTAGGAAATTCACGGCATAAAAAATAATTGAGTGACATTGGAGGCACTCTTAAAACGCAAATCTACTTAAGGGGGGAAAGTCATGTAAACGTACGTTTTTTTCAAGATTCTTGTTATAAAGAAATGGAATAGTTTATTGAATTAACATAAAGCATATCTCAAAATATACGACGTAAGGTATATTGACAAATTTTTTTAGACTAAAATATTTCAAAATGGCGGCGCCACAGTTGCTAGAAGCAGATTTGTGCCGTGCAGCCTACAGGTCTCAAGTAAAATCAAAAAATCAAGATTTTATTGTTAAAATACATTAATATGCTTTCCATGACAGAGAAAAAAAATAAAAAATTTAGAACCATTTACAAAAATGCAAAAATAAGTGATTTTTTTTCAAAATGGTACAACATTTTTCATTTATTTTTATCAAAATCAAATTTTTATTGTTAAAATACATTAATACGCTTCGCATAACGGAGAGAAAAGAAATAAAAAATTTAAGACCATTAACAAGAATACAAAAATATATGATTTTTTTCAGAATGGTCCTAAATTTTTTATTTTTTTTTCTCTCCGTTATGCAAAGCGTATTATTGTATTTTAACAATAAAAATTTGATTTTTTGATTTTAGTTGAGATTTGAGACCTGTAGGCTGCACGGCGCAAATCTGCTTCCAGCAGCTGTGGCGCAGCCATTTTGAAATATTTTAGTCTAAAAAAAATTGTCAATATACCTTATATCGTATATTTTTAGATATGCTTTATGTTAATTCAATAAACTATTCCATTCCTTTATAAAAAAAACCTTGAAAAAAAACGGACGTTTACATGACTTTTCCTCATTAAGGAAAGGTGCTCGTTCCACGTGAAAAATGTAACAGAATAAAAATGAAGTCCTCAGTCACGATTTGTTCATCCGTTCATCATGCAAGAAGACACCAATTTATGAAAAAATCTTTATCACGAATAACAAGTCCACAGAACCTTAGAGAGCGAAAAAGAGAGAGAGAAAGAGAGAGAGAGAGAGAGAGAGAGAGAGAGAGAGAGAGAGAGAGGGAGAGAGGAAGGGAGGTCGCGTTGAAACACGGATCAAGCGTGAAAGATTGTAGTACACAATAATGATGTGATTTGACGAAATGATTATAAAAAATATCAAGTGTCTCGTTAAATAATCGGATCTCGTTAATATATTTCAACGTTTGTAACAAGTGATATTTATCATTTAAACAATTGCAAATTTTTCGTATACTCACCACCAAAATTCGGCCTTAGACGAATATCGTAACCGTCGAGAATTCGCGAAATCGTTTGTGTTACATTTTCGAGTCGATCTGACATGGCTGTACCACCGGAATCTAGATAACCCCTGCGAGAATTTTTCAATTAGTTTTCAGACTGATAGCATTTTTATTCGTTTAAAAAATCCAGTTCCTTCATTCCATTAAGAATAATATTGTTGTTATTATTGATATTTAAATCGATACGCGATATCGGCAAGCTTCACTCGTTTCGGCAAAAATAACGTAACCAAAAGAATTGAAAATTTCGTCTAAAGAAAATTGATCAAAGTAATACAAAACGATTTTTCGAAATAACCAAACGAATGACAAAGTCCAACAAAAAATTCAACATTAAGAAAATTCGATTCGTATTCGTGAAAATGGGCTGCTGTCCAAAACACGACGAATCCATATTTACCGATGAACTAGGCTGGCTAATAGCCGGCATTCTTTTCATTCTCTTGTTGTATATCTTTGTGAAGGCTTGGATCAGGAGAAATTTTCCAGAATCTTCATTTTTAGTATCCACTCAAGGCGCAATATTTTGAAAATCATTCGTTTTTAAGTGCAAAACGAAATGAATACTCGCAGGAATAATGTCCGACAACGATTAATTGTCAGACAGGATCCGTTTGAAGGGTGAGTTAATGAATTCATGCTTTCAATCACCCAGTTATCGATAGTAATTTCTAATAATTCGTACATTAATTTTTAAAATAATGTTTTTTTCAAAAAAAAAAAAAACATTCTCGTAAATTTTTTTAACGCTTAAAGGTATTTCCTGCCTGTTTTAAATTGTGAATATTTTCGATTAAGATGGAGTGCATAGAAAAAAACATTTTAGACATGTCCTGAAAATTCATTTCGCGCCCTTATTGAGTTTAAATTCAAATGTTGCGATGTTGTGAGAATCATTATTATTATTATGATAATAATAAGAATAATGAGGACGATGTAATATTTTTCATATGTAAAATGCAGAAACAGTAAATAAACTATTGTCACAAAGAGGAAATGATGAAAATTTTATTACGATAAATCACATTTCTATCTTCTTTTCTGTAACAGAAGACAGAAGTGTGATTATTCTTTAAAGTGAGATGAGCACATTGCTTATGAAATTCAATCAAAATATATATCGTTCCCGAAGAAAAAGTGTGATGCGCGGGGAGAGTATGTGCGCGTTATCGTTGCGCGAAGATATTCCCCTTGAAATATGACAAAACTATGTTGTTAACTGGCGGGATTCGTGGGAGTGTGTCGTACAATATCTTTCCCTTCGATTTGTGAGAAAGCAGAAACTAAAAGAGAGAAATGATCATTTAAAGGGCACTTACCAAGCTGTGAGGTGACCCAGATGGACAATTAGAACCGTCAGGATAAATTCGGCGAGGGACAACGACATCCTGCCACCCATTATCACTGACGTATTCTCGTTGTTGCGTCACTGAGCAACAGTCAATATCGTCATCTCAATGGACTTTCGTGCGCCAATTTCGCACCTCGGCATCTCAAAACGTAAAGTTGCTGCCTGAACATTTTTTTTCCAATTATTTGTCAAAAAAAAACTGGATTAAAAATTTTCGCAGGCAAGTCAGTTATCGTAACTTCAAATTTGACAATGGAGACATTCGGCTTGGATTTTCGTTTGATATTCGATGGATTCAAAATTACACGAAAGCTTTGCAGTATCGAGCTCATCTAGTTCTTAATTCTTTTATATTTACCTTCTCGATTAAACGTATTTATGAGCCAAAAAAAGCATGAAGCATCATAATAAATAATATTCGGTGAATGAAGACGAAAATAAGAATTATTTCATATTAATTTTAGTAAAATTCATACCCGAATTTTGCTCACGAAGAATATCAGAAGTTTCGTAATAATAAATATTTCGATACATGTGAAGAAATGAATGTGGAGGTTGAGGTTCGAAATTTTGTTGGTAACTCATTAAAAAATAATGTATGAAATAACATGAAATCTTAGGCTGTCTAAATATTTTGACTACATTCTCAATTTAGATTCTATAATTTAAAACTTGTTTGTCAAAATAAAAGGAATTTTGTTTTTCCCATCAGGGATTGTGTGGTGAATAATATCCGCGGGAATAACCGAGTATATCTTTTGATAAAAATAGCGATGTCTTTGAGAGAAAAAATCATACCTGATGAATGTGTAACGAATGTCACGTTGCCGAAATAAAAATCTTGAGTTCGGAACGATGATACGTGATCGTCGAACAAGTCTTATCACTGATATCGACGAACATTCGTTCCTCGTTTCTTTTTTTCTCTTCCACACTCGATCAACCCTCGAATCTATTATCGTCGTTTGGTTTCTCTGTACCGATGAGACGAATGATCTTTTTTCACTGTTCTACGGTGCATTGGAGAATTATCAAACGACAAGCTCGTTTGTGTATTCACCGAGTGTCGAGGCGATGAGAGAAGAAGCATTTTTTCATTCGAGGAAATACTTTTTCGTGTATTTTTCCTCACTCGAAGCACAAATCTCTCGAATAGCAATATCACAAAACACGCGGATGATTAGGTCGAACGAGAGAATTCGAGGTGTCACATGTATGTCTCTCTCTCTCTCTCTCTATATATATATATATATATATATATATATATATATGTATACGCACATGTATATATATATATATTACACATAATAGGTATATACATAAATAAACATATGCAAGTACGAAAAAATGAGATATTTCGCGCGTGAAGAATCGATGGATGACATTTCGTTTTTTTTAAACATTAAAATAATATAGAGAAGAACACAAGCTCGTTCAAGAGAGCAGAGTCGATGTATTTTCGACAGTAACGTCTTCTCTCGAGGGTCGCATCCCTTTCGCGATGGAACCGGGTGAGTATGTTCGCGGGGATAACTCCCCTCGTTCTCTCCTGAATTTCCTCCCTCCTCTCCTGTACAACATCCTCGGCTTTCTCCCTTGGCAATCTTCGCTCCTCCATCGTTTATATTCCCTTTACCTCACCCGTCAGCCTCTCCCTCTCAACTTTCTCTCTCAGACTCCCATTGGATATGTACCAATGGAAAATGTTTGTCTGAGAGGGGGTTGCTAAAATGGGGCTAACCGTGCGCGGGCGCGAAATACACCGCTGAATTCCGAATCGTCACGAGTTACTCCGAGGTGACTCGACGACCCAAAAATCATCATATACGTCAGCTATAACCGTTCTGATATGTATATACACTCGTATACACGGATTTTGCCTCCCTACACCCAACTCAATCGACAAGATTTTTTTTGTAATATCTATTAAAATCTCACGCACATCGAAATCGAACGGAAACGATTATATCAAGGCTGTGTCTAGCCGTCCGGATACCGGACGAATACAAGACTGGTATTCGTCCAGATATTTGTCGAGAATGCGATTATAATTGTTTTATTTAACTTTTCTAATTAACTTTTCTACAGTATAATGGTATATTGAAACTCCCTCGTACGTAATTTGTACGTAATCCATTCGGATATACAATTTATGATAGTTTTCATTTATATCTGGACGAATAATCGCATATAATTCGTCCGGGAAAACGATTCTCAATGGATTTTGATGGATGAAAAATGAATGAAAATTTATAACTACAGCGGGGAATACTTAGTTTGCTTCAACTATAGTGGGGAATATTCAAAGTTTTTTCAAATGTAACGGAAAATTTTTTCGGTATCCGGACGACTAGACACTGCGTTATATCAATTGTTTTCATTTGCTTTATATTGGGTTTTGAATTCAAGGTATATACTGTACTGCATGCTAGTCAAATGAATGCTAAATTTTCATAATTTTTTTATGCCAAGCTTAATGCACTAATTGAACGTAATTTTAGTGGATTTATATCACAGCCTGTCTTATTAATGTAGAAAAATATTAAAAACGATAGATTTGCGAAACCATCAACTGATAAATGCAAATTTCCTGGATGACACATTTTCATCGGAATTTGTCAAAGAATAATTAGTAATTTTTAAACAATTGCAATGCATCACGTCTTATTTTGTTCCTCAAGAGATCCTTTACGAATTCACCACGTCGATTTCTTCTAAGCTTGATCGTTCTACTGTTGCAACCAATTGTTTATTTAGCGAAAAAAATCTTTCATAAATAAATTGCTATAATTTCTAAACAAATAAGCTTCGAAAAAATCTACATGGTGAATTCGTAGAGAATCTTTTGGGGAACAAAATAAGATGTGGTGCATTAAAATAGGTTAAAAAATACGGATTATTCTTTGAAAAGTCCCAATGAAAATGTGACGTAATGGAAATTTGCCACTATTAGTTAATGGTTTCGCAAATGTATCGATATTATTATTTTTCTAAATTAATTAGACATGTTATCTTACAAATTCACATTCACTACGTATAATTAGTATAACTTAATAATAAAAAAAATAAAAATAAAAATAAAAATAAAAACACTTGGTATAAAAACATTGTGAAGTCTTAGCACTCATTTGACTAGCATGGAGTACAGTATTTACCTGAATTCCCGCTGTTTTATATGAGATGGGGTGACTTTTATTATTTTCATAGAAGTAACACTAAAACTATACTGTGTTGAAGTATTGGACATAATCTGCAATATTCAGTATTCGAGAGTGTATAGACTACTTTTTTTTATAATAAATCTTGTTTTTTTTATAATACACTTGTACAGACTACTTTTTTTTTATAATAAATCGAAAATGTCAGGTTTTGAACCAACGAAACAGAAAATGCGGGAAGCTTTGCTTTTTTGCTTTAATTTAAGAAAAAGTGCTGCTAAAAATCATCCCTTGCTTCAAGAAGCTTATGGTGAACGTGCTCTATCTGAGACAACGTGCAGAGATTGGTTTAGACGATTGAAAAGTGGCGATTTTGACCTTAAACACAAAGAACGTCCAGGACAGCCGAAAAAATTTGAAGACGAAGAATTGGAGGTTGTCACGTCCCAGATGAATCTTGTCAAACCTTTAGGTATTTACTAAGTTTATCTTCGACGGACATTAGTTCGATCTCTCATTTGAGTCAAGGCTGGGCAGCCCTTTACTCGGGGACGAAGATCTCGCCAAAGTTTCACCGCTCAGGAGAAGGATGATTGGGGTTGTGAGGCCCAAGTGAATGAAAGTACTCAATAAAAGTTTTGAGAGATACTCACAATTTATTAATCTTCGGTGGAAACCGAGTGTGGCTCCGTCGAACAATTGTTACAACACTTTCTATCGGCGATATGTTAGAGTCTCGCAGGGCTCTTGCGCAGAGGTTCGCCGTACAGTGATGAAGATGTAGCTTACTGACTAACTACTACTGGACTACTGCCCAACTACTGCCTCTGTTTGATTGTTGGTGCTCTTTTATATGATTTCTGGAGCACAGGAGTAATAGAATTTAGGCTAAAGTTGGTGGGGTAGCTCATGAATAAGTTTTTTAGATGTTTATCAGTTTTTATAGTTTGCTAATTCTTTACGAACTGGAAAAAGGGTCAAGATGTGATATTGCGAGTATCATTATATATATAAATTATAATGATTTTTATTTAATTTTATGGACACGTGGCAAGCACTACAAGAGAGTTCTAACGAATAACTCTTCTGGATCCTTATCGATTTCCGGCTTTTATGACTTCGTTAATTGCAAATATTGACTTTTAGTGGAGTAAATTCTTAAATATGAAGGCCTAAGATGAGCGGGTCGTAAATCTTGTGTATCCCTGAGAAGTGAAGTTTGCATAGTTGTGAACGCGCACATCACTTCTCATGCTGTGTGCTATTGTGGCCTATCGACTCATGTCACTTTTTCCTCTGCGTGCGGTATCATTTGATCGCCTTGACCAATTCCGTGGTGACTGGGAGTGGGCCCCACATCTTCATCGGTAGTGGCCGGGGTCATTGCTCTCTGGCGTGATGCTCTTAGTCATGTAATATATATATATGTTACTGAGTGCTACATTAATGTTAGTCATGTTAGCGATATATTTATATATTGTTGTATACTGAATTCTGTGTACACGTAACAAGGTCTTACTCAATGAAGATCGATGTCAGACCCTCAAAGAATTGTCTGATACATTAAACGTTACTGAAATGGCTGTTAGCGAACGTTTACATAATCTTGGACTTGTTCAAAAAGCGGGAAATTGGTTATCACATCGATTAAACGAGAGACAACTTGAAAAGCGAAAAACGATTTGTGAATTGCTGCTTGAATGATGCGAAAGGAAATCATTTTTACATCGAATTGTGACTGGTGATGAGAAATGAGTTTATTATGAAAATCCCAAACGAAAAAAATCAAAAACGAAAAAAAAAACGAAGAAAAGCATCAACGCCAAAACGCAATATTCATGCTCAAAAGATGATGCTGTGTATTTGGTGGGATCAAGAAGGTACGGTGTACCACGAGTTGCTGAAACCGGGTGAAACGATCACAGCTGCTCGCTATAAACAACAATTAATGAAACTAAATCAGGAATTGAGAAAAAAGCGGCCTGAGTACGCCAAACGTCATAACAAACTAATTTTGCTCCATGACAATGCTCGGCCACATGTAGCAGAAACCGTAAAAAAGTATATAAAGGACATGAATTGGGAAGTCTTATCTCACCCGTCATATTCACCGGATATAGCACCGTCTAATTATTAGTTGTTTCGAGCGATTCAGTATGATTTCACAGCATTTCAAGTCTTTTGAAGATATCAAAAAATGGATCGATCAATGGATCGCCTCAAAAAGCAACGATTTCTATTGACGTGGAATTCATTTGTTGCGTGAAAGATGGGAAAAGGTCGAAAGGTCGAACGAATAAAATAGAATGTACCATAAACTATAAATAATTTTTTTTTTCTATTGCGAACGGAAATGATTATTTTCATTTGTTTTATATAAGTATATTTTCTAAAAAATCGGTTTAACGTGGATAACTACGAGACTGAGGAATTTCGTGGTAATTATAGATAATGAAATTATTATAAAGGAACACGGTGGTGTCGCGACGTCAATCTCTAATTGAAATTTCGTGTTTTATCTTTTTTTTTGAGTGATCGAGCAACTAATTATTCAAACATTACCAATTGACCTGTTAATTAATATTCTAAGTACAATTTTTTCGATTTATTTCCCGGTAAATGGAAAATTCTGGTTGTTATCTGAAATTTCAAGGGTTGGCTTCGTATAACATCTTAGATTAATCAATTAGGCGGATTTTTGTTGGAGATACACAAGATCCATGATGCATCAAGATGTCAATAAATTTCATACCTCCCTCGTTGCCCTCTCTCGATCTCGAGGACACAGCTTCCGGTCGACGTAATTGGAGCACTCCCCATCTATATGCAATTAAACGTCGAAGATGCTTTTTGGAGCTGCTGTCGCCGGATTTCAGCGCAAACTGCTCCATCAATTTATGAATAAATAAAAAAAAACGCTTGTCGACTAGATGTCGACATCTTCATTAGCAGAATACATACGAAACGTGTGTTGCTACTTCAACGCATTTATATATATATGGTTCTTCTACACTTACTCAGCAATCGTTCAACTCGGTATATAAATTTCATGTCATTTTCTTTTTCTTATTCAATGTTGCTGTATTTATGAGTCCATTTATTTGTGAGAGCGTGACCCATTAAGGCGAGCAACCACTTTAGATGCTTCAAAAAATCATTTTTTTTATTTCATAAATCGTTAGCAAACTATCTTAAGAATACACCCTGAAAATTTCAAAACGATATTCGGATTCCTTCTAAGGGTATGTATATAAATGATAAAGACTCTCCGCTCGACTCCCAAGCGCGCTCAAACGTGAAACGTGTTTTTCTCGAAACGACATTTTTTCAATTTGCGGGAGTCATAACTCAAAAACTAATTGATGGATCATCTTCAAATTTGGAACATGTTTATATAATATAATTTATTAAAACATGAACATAAAGTTGAAAAGATTAGATTGTTTAAAACATATTTATTGTTGCAAAAGCCGGGGAAAAAAATGCTAAAAATCGATCATTTTTTTTTAACACGTTCCAACATTCAATTCTCGATTTTTTTTTTCAAAATTTAGGTTTATGTTCTTAAAAAATATCTCAAGAACGTATAAAAATTTGTTGGACTATTTCAGATGCGAATTGCGAGCTGCACAATTCCCGTACATCAACGACGACGATGAGGACACGCCAAGAGACACAGCGGATTATACCTTAATTAATGCATGAAATAACTAGAAAAAATTACCAGAGATGTATAAAAATATAAATAAATTATTGTCAGAGTTGCGGAAATTTCCGTTTTTTTTCACAATAAAAAAAAATCCAAAAAATCATCTAATTTTCGGTCTCCTAAAGTGCTTGCTCGCCTTAAATAACAACTAAAATGTTCATTCGGTCGATGGAAGCATGAACACTTGAATGAATAACTATTTAAGAGGTTACATCTAGTTGTTTGGGTTGAAAAAATGGAAAATTTTTTGTGCATTTTCTCAAAGTACATCATCTTAAGAACATTTTCTCAAAATTTATAAGGATCTGAGCACTAGAACGAATATATTTACGCGCGCTACCTGAGAGTGCGAATTTCCGAGTGCAGCGATTGACGACTTTAAACGCGATTATCTCGGAGTCATGTTTTATAAAAAAAGCTGTTGCGGTGAGCACGATTTCTCGAAAGCAATTTAACCGATCAATTTGAATCTTTCACGAGCTTATTTCTAATTATAATGGTTTGTTCGTGAACGAAGGAATTTTCATTTGGACCAAAATTTATATTTTTTTGGGTCAAAAAACCTAATTTTTGGTACCTCAAAAATCGAACTTTCAGGAAAAATCAACGACATTTAAAAAAAAATCAAAACTTCGCTAAACCCTTCGTTCACGAAGAGCGTATAGTATTATACTATCGAAATCTTTTTGGTTTTTTTATTTCAAATGGGCTGTTCCAGAGATATCATGCTCACCGCGAGTGATTGCTCAAAAAAAGGTGTTTTGGCACAACGGCTATATTTCCCCCCGTAGTGAAAATTTTTCCATAAAAAAATTTATATAAGTACCTCAAAATATGTAGTAATTGATACTGTTTAGTGTATTTTAACAAAATGATGTTAACATGGCTAAAAAAAACATGTAACAGTATGTGACTTTGATTCAATGATTTTTTCAACATATAGCAAAACATAGACCTTTACTTAAAGAATAGTTACTAAATATGATTATTTGTTCAAACGTTTTTTCGTATAAATAATAATGTTATTTCGTGCTTGAATATATTTTCATTTGTATCGATATATTTTTCCATAATCAAAATTTTGTGGCAATATTAGAAAACATGATTTCGAGAAAATGCGTTATTATGCGAATGAGTAATTAAGGGGCCAGTCCACTTCGAAAATTTCAAAAAATCGATTTTTTTTTTACTATTTTCGAAAGTACATACATTCAGAAATATTGTGTCAAAATTTTATGAAAATCCGAGCTCTCTAAGTATTTTTTTTTTACCTGAACGTCAGGACCTCATTTCGTCTACCTGAGCGTATAGCGCGCTCAAACGCGTTTTTCTCGAAACAACGTTTTCAAAATCTAGCTCCATCGTATCTCTAAAATTAATAAACCGATTCTCTTGAAATTTGAACCACATATTATAAACATGATTCGCAACAAGATGACCCTCGATGGTTTTAAAATTTTGATTTTTACTCTTTTGTTTTGTGAAAAACTGCGAAAAAAACGCGTTTTTTTTACTTATTTCGTTTTTCATCTGCCATTTTTTTATTTTTTGATAAAACTTTATATCCGAGGATCATTTTGTAGCTGGTGTCATACTGAATCTAATGGACTTTGATTTTTTTGTTTCAGACAAGCCGTTGCCGAGTTGTGATGGAGCTACCTAGCCCACCTATTTTTGAAGCGTTACGTTAAACTATAGTTTTTGTACTTAAAAATGAATAAAAATTAATTAAAATTTTTTTTTTATGTATTTCAAGACTTTATTTATCAAGCCCAACAACTTTTATATTCATATCTTTTATAAAATCCTAAAAAAAAATCGCGAAAATAGCCTTTTTTCATGGCTCCAAAGTGGACTGGCTCCTTAAATATTTGTTCGAATAGCACCGATAGTGATAATTCCATACTTTTCGCTTATAAAAAATAATCTGACATTCAATCACTCGCTATCATCTTCAGATAGAGGATCTGTCTCACTCGACCTCCGGGCAATCGAATGGAATCAATCCATCCCGTCTATTTACTCGATCCACTGATGACTCCGCGGTATTTAAGTATGCAGACGAGATTGCGAACTGAGCGAGATCCTTAAGAAGTTAAGTGAGAGATGATTTTATGCTTTATGGAAGTTTATGCACACGTCGATAACGGTCTTGGTATCATTCGTTGTGTCTGACCAAAATCAATCAATGTTTTCTGTTGAAAATCTTTATCAACGTTTTTGTTTATAAAGTGGCAAGAGGCAAACTGTGATGTTGGCGTGCTCGTTTGCTGCTTTAAAAAAGATTTTTTATCGCAATATCGTGATGGATAATTTTCCTTCTTATATAAATATTCAAGCTCGCTGTAAACCCGTCAACTTTTCACTTCGATGACTGGCTGAATATTCCGCTCGGATTTTATTAATGCAAAATTCTTTAGAAAGCTTTTAATTATTGCAGACGAATAGCAAAAAAATTGGCAGGTATTTACCCCCTAACCATTTCTCCTTTCGTCTCCAATTTACAACATACAATAGCTCGGGGTTCAATCTTCATTAAAAAATACTTTCTGTGGATTATATGTATACGTGGCAGGGAGAAAGCTCGATTAATAATTGCTGATTCTGGGCTGTGCCTTTAGTCAAGCTAGTTTTTTGCACTTGCATCCAGTTAGGAGTTTACTTCGGTCGTCCACGGTAGCCATCTAGTGGATACGATACGACCACTTTACTTCAATCCTATCGGAAAATTCCTTGCCTGAACAAGACCAAAACTTTTGCCGAAGGGAATAAACCACCGAACTATATACGTGTATATTAGGTCCAAAGCAGTTTTTCACTTTCCCGGGACGACTGGCATTTCTTCTCCACTCTCTTTCAATCCCTCTCCTTTCTCCCTCACTTCCTCTCCCTTTTTCTTTCTTTCTTTCTTTCTTCGAATTCCATTACAATAGTGCATCGCTATCAAATATTCCATAATATATAACAATGAGATTGGAAATGGAGTGAGAATTGTGATTTTTCAAAACTCTACTTGAACGACAAGTTTTTAGCAGATATATTTGATAATTTTTCTTGTTTCATTTTCATTTTATTCGAGACACCGATATGTTCACTATTTCGATTAAAAAAAAATATTTGAAAAAAAATGTAAAAGTAATTATAGATCGATAAGTATTTGTATGAAAATAAAAAGTTTCCTAAATTTAGCCAATCGGCACGGTACTTGCACGACAAGTTTTTAGCAGATATATTTGATAATTTTTCTTGTTTCATTTTCATCTTATTCGAGACACCAATATATTTACTATTTCCATAAAAAAAATATTTGAAAAAAAAATGTAAGACTAATTATAGATCGATAAGCATTTGTATGAAAATAAAAAGTTTCTTAAATTTAGCCAATCGGCAATTCAAGACGTTTGTTCTACAGAAATGAAAATTGGAAGGGTTATCGGACATTTAAGTTTTTCTCAATTGATCAAAATAGTGTTACCATTTTTTGTCGAATTGTTTCATAGGAAGAATTATCAATAAAGACTCATTAAACGGATGTTTCGTGAGCGTGTGAAATTAGCATTTCGCATTTCGCGGGAACGATTTGAATTTCAATACTTTCGATAATAGTTTTTGTATAGAAAGTTGTACATTTTCAATAAATTTTGAAGGTGTATTGTTGAGAAATATTTAGAAAGATCGTGGTATATCCCACGCTTGATCGTGACGTCATACAGAGATGAAAACGTGATGTATATATATATATAAAATTTTGTACAAAGATATTTCGGAGCTTGCGCGAACGGTATTTAGTTGCGCGGTCCACGAGAAGATCTCGTTTGAAGGGTAGAGAGAAGGGAGTGGAGGAGGCTGGCATTGTGAATTACAAACTGGTGAAAAGGTGGGAGGAAGCAAGACCACGCGAGATCTGATGCTTCGGTAATGGTTTGTCGACGTCGACTCGCGTCTCGACTGACTGCCGGTGTGTTACGTATATACTTATAACATTTCATTAATGGTGACCATTTTACGACGCGAAATACAACGAAAAATCAACTAATTACGAGTCATGATGAGAATAGCATCGTTGTTCGTGTGAGTACAAAAAAATGAGCAAATTAAATTTTAAAACAATTCATGAAATTCAAGTAGTTACATTTTTCTGGGAAAATTCAATAAATTATTTTCAAAAAGTCATCTAAAAATGATTTATTATACATGTCCTATTATTTTATCTCGATTTTTATTTAGACGTATATTTATTTGACCAAAAGTGTACATAAAAAACAATAATCAAATAAAAGTCAAACAGAGAATAACTCAATCGTCAGAATATTACTGCTATTAATTATATTTCGAGAATCGAGGTCAATTGGATTTATGTCAATCTATCGAACAATTCCCAAACAATGTATTAAATGCGTACAATTAATTCCCTTAAAGTGCCAATTTGCATCCAAATATACACTGAGAAAAGAAATTTGTTGTTTCAACAAATTTTTTGTTGAATCAACAAATTGTGGCGAACAAAATGAAATTTGTTAATTCAACAGAAAATTTTGTTGATTCAACAATATTTTCGTCGTAATGAGCAATATTTATTTAAGCCAGCAAATTAAATGGTTGAATTAACCAAATTTTTGTTCAGTTAACGAATTTCATTTTGTTCGCCACAATTTGTTGATTCAACAAAAGTTATGTTGAATCAACAAATTTCTTTTCTCAGTGTACTTTGCAAAATATTCATTTGGAAATTTGTTGAAACAAAAGAAATGAATTAGCTTTGTAACGAAAAGTGAAACCGAACAATTTTTTTTCTAGAGGCAAAAAAAAAGATATTTTTTCTTGTGTGAATCAATTTTTGTTGTTAAGAATTTTTAACTGTTGGTTTATGTCTGGGCTTTGTTCTGTACACTGAAACAAAAATTCGGACGAGTGTACAATTGAAGCGACGTTATTAGCCGACCGTTCGTCAGTGTCTGGAAAAATTAATGTAAACGAATAATATAATATTGAAGAATAAGCAAGAGGCCAGGGGGGAGATGGGCACGATTAATAGCCGAAGGATAAGCGAGACATATGTGACGTGGGGATGGTGACAGTTGAGAGTGACGTGAATCTCCGGGAGCATCGCGGGTCTTGGCATTCTGGCATCCTGTTGTAACACTCTCATCTCCTCAGTTCTCTGTACACGACGAAATTTACCAACATCTATCCGCAAATCAACTATCATCTGCAATAACCGCAGAATACGCACATTTGCTGCAATCTGTGCTGCAAATAGTACATATATACAACATGTATAATATAGCGATTGAAATCAAATATTAATTAAGCTCGTGGTGGGTTTCAATGACGATTAGTCGACAAACTGCTACATCCACGTAAATTATGATTTTCCTCGACAGTATTTAATATATTGTGTACATACATGGGATATTTTTTATTCTACATTTATATGCTGATTTCATTTCGGAATGGTTGTATTAATTTTGTCAAGATGAAGTTTTATTTAAATTTTTTAAGTTAAATTATTCCAAAAGATCATTTTTATTTTTGTGTTTTTAATTTACGCCTGTATATTTATATTCAATTCCACACATGATCGTTTATGCTATAAATATTTCTTCCGCTCTTTCAGTACGCGGATAAAAGAATCCAATCGATTTTGTTTTATCACTGTAATGTTTTCTATAATGAATAGCACGAAAATAATGGTCCTTTTACGTACTTTTCACAATTTCGTTTCATCTGTTGTATGTTCATTGAACTGCAGTGAATCAAGGGGATTAATGAACAATGTGATTTTCTTGTCAATGAGAAGGATTGCCCTGCTTTTATTGTATTTAACAGCTGCGACATTTCGTTGGGATTTAAATACAAGAGCGGGCACGCTAATGTCGAAAAGCAAATTTCCGCCTCGACGAACGTTACGATTCCCATTGATTTATACATGTAGCATTTGCAGCCGCACACACACACACACACGCGTGGTGTGTACATGGTGTAACGCATTGTTATAACAAAAGAGAGTGAGCTCGATATTGCCGTTCGCAAACAGTCTCCTACGCGTCTCCGGCGATACTTCCAGTAATCACATTTTACAAACTTTCGATCGTTTTGTTGTACATTCCTGTTTTTCGCTCTGTGTTTTGTTATTGCGGTTTTTTTCATCCACGAATTTAGGCTTTTACGAACTTTTATGAGATCTGCGTACTGACGGCTCTAAAATAAATATTCGTTGTGTTTTTGATACCAACAATAATCGAACTTTGTCTGCTTTACAATACGTTTCCGAGCCTCGCAGCTCCATTTTTATTTTATTTCAACTATTTTAAATGTTTCGATACATTCTGTTTACTCTACTTCTATCTAGTAGATTTGTGCTTTGTAAGATTTAGAAAATGTCATCATTCGTTGCTTGAGAAAGAATCAGAACTGTTGCTCGCGACTTGAACTCGTCACGAGACAGTATTTTTGTGTACCTGCACAGACTCTCGAAGACACTTGTGATCTCTAAAGTTTTCGATGACTTGAAGGAGTCAATTAAACCGAATGCTTTTGCTACTGTTTCTTGTTCAATCGATTACTACAATCTCGACCAGTTGGAGTTCTAAGGAGCCAATAAATCGAGCTTCATCCTGGGATCGATTGCGGTGAATTCGGGAATGAAGATATTTTCACCTTCATCGCAATTTTAGATTCTTTGGTTTTTCTAATTGTATAAATAGGCCAAAAGCGCTTCTTAGTTTTGTATACAAAAGTGATCCTTTATCGACTATTGATGATAAGAAATAACTCAAAACTTACTGAACATTCGCAGCATAGAAACTCACGTTTTGCATTCTGTCGTTCCCTGATAGTAAACAATACTCGAAAGCACATGAGTATATAGTTTTATAGCATATACACGTACGATTACAGAGAAACGATACGTTCGTGCGAGCAAACTCACACATATTAAGGGGCCAGTTCACTTTGGAGCCACGAAAAAAAGGCTATTTTCGCGATTTTTTTTTGAGGATTTTATAAAAGATATAAATATAAAAGTTGTTGAGCTTGATAAATAAGTCTTGAAATACATAAAAAAAAAATTTAATTCATTTTTATTTATTTTTAAGTACAAAAACTATAGTCTAACATAACGCCTCAAAAATAGGTGGGCTAGCTAGCTCCATCACAACTCGGCAACGGCTTGTCTGAAACAAAAAAATCAAAGTCCATCAGATTCAGTATGACACCAGCTACAAAATGACCCTCGAATATAAAGTTTTATCAAAAAATAAAAAAATGGCAGATGAAAAACGAAAAAAGTAAAAAAAACGCGTTTTTTTCGCAGTTTTTCACCAAAAAAAAGAGTAAAAATCAAAATTTTAAAACCATCGAGGGTCATCTTGTTGCGAATCATGTTTACAATATGTGGTTCAAATTTCAAGAGAATCGGTTTATTAGTTTTAGAGATACGATGGAGCTAGATTTTGAAAACATTGTTTCGAGAAAAACGTGTTTGAAGTTTGTACGCTCAGGTAGACGAAATGAGGTCCTGACGTTCAGGTAAAAAAAAAAATACTTAGAGAGCTCGGATTTTCATAAAATTTTGACACAATATTTCTGAATGTATGTACTTTCGAAAACAGTAAAAAAAATCGATTTATTGAAATTTTCAAAGTGGACTGGCCCCTTAAGAAAAGAGACTCGGAAGATAACTGGAAAAGTTTAACGGGAATCGAGGAGCAATCGACGAATTATAAGGAATTGGAAATTGTTGTAGAAATCAATCTACTCGTCTGGCAAGCAAGCGAACTGCGAATGTACTATACGTTTAGCACATGTGAGTGCTTCTGTTCATTCTAGCACAGCACTATCTCGATAATGCTATTTTATAACTGTATTAGTCGTTCTTCCCAACGACGAAGCTGCAGTTTCACGAACGTAATGAGGGTGTTAACGTATGAGTTCATAGATCGATCGTCTGTTATTTGTCGAATTGAGAAATACTACTATTCATGAATTTTTGAACGTTCACTCTCTGTAAATAGGTAAAAAAAATTAAGAAAGATGTTACCCTGAGTAAGAAAATATTGGCAAAAGTTCATTTTTGTGACTTTTAATGGATTTAAACTTGTACTGAGAAAAAATTTCTCAATGTAATTTTGACCTTAATTTGCAGATACCGAGAATACAATGAAGATACAACATTTTATTAACGAGAAAAAAATGTTATCTTCGCTATTACCAAAAGTAATTACAACTTATTTTCTATGCGATTCTCTTAAGATGCTTCACTCTCTGATTCTTCCTCCCTTCATACCGTAGTCAATTATCCATCATCGCCGATGTCTCTGAAGATTCCGTATTATTATGTTCGAAAAATCGAGAAAAAATCGAGCCTTTTTAATATCCTATCTTTTCGTGAAACGTTAGTTGCTTCAATAACGAAGTGGTGAGTGCAAATATGACGATGAAGATTCAAGAGGTAAAACGAGGGAATGCAAAACATGCGAGGAAACAGATTAGTCCGATTTTTTTTTGCTTAGACGTACAGCCACATTACAAAATTATAAGTTACAATATTTATTTGTCATAAATATTGATATTTCATTAAATAAGGATAATTTTTTGTCTGGATTCCTTTTTAAGTCCATGCAGGGTTCATAGGAAAGCAGCTTTTTATTTTTCTCGTATTAGAATCTTAAAATTCGTGTTGCTCCGAATTATGATTGAACTTTCTTCTACTAATTAATGAGAAATATTTAAGAAGGCAATCTGCCCCAAGATTTAAAATCGATGCAACGACTTGTACATGAAGGAAAGAGAATAAAAAGGGGGGACGGGATAAGAAGGCGAAAGAACAAGTGCGAAGAAATATAAGAGCCGCGAACGAGACATAATCGGAAAAATTGTATGATGTAACCAGGCGGGAAGTTCACTCGAAACGGTGACGTGAACCCTTTCACGCCGAGCGCCTGCTGCCTCAGCGGATGACGAGAGCTCTCCTTTCCTCTACTTCTTCGTTGGCCTATCTGTGTGCTCAACGTACATACATAAAGGGCTGTGTGTATGTGAAAACATGTACAAGCCCTATAGATATTTAAAAATACATATATATCCAGTCATCTTAGGCGAAGCCAAGCCGTTACCTCGTCACGAGGACAGACTCGTGTCCGTCGATGAGAGCGATTCATCCCCGGAGACGGCTGCGATGGACCAACGGAACTAGATCCAAGGATGCTTGGCTCCTTTGCCATGTCAGTCGCGTTTTCTAGCCTTCTCTCTCTCTCTCTCTCTCTCTCTCTCTCTCTCTCTTTCTCTCTTTTTATTCACTTATTCGGTCTTTTCTTTCCTGCTTTTCGTCGGTACGGCGATCGAAACAAAAATGAACGAAAGGACAAGACCAAAAGGCACGAAACATCCGTTTCGCCTCGATGATGGTCCAGTTATCGAAAATGTCTTATTTTGAGAGCAAGTGAAGTTTGACGCTATGAGCTAAGCCAGCCAATCAGCAAACGCCAAGTGCAAGAAGCATTAACTTCTTCTTGAGGCGTCCGCTGCAAGGCTTCGTCCCACTAATTGGTATATTTCTCCTCTTCTGCTTATCCATTCGGATTTAGAGGGTTAGACTGACAGTTTTGTCCTAACCCTGTTTCCATCAGATTATACTGTGATCTGTTGTTTCGAAAACTAAATTTGTAAGTTTAATACTCTGCTTTACCCCGAACATGCTCGCATCTCGAAGTCATTTTCGATTCTCAATTCCTCTATTTCGTATTCAAAGTCTCGTGAGATCGTACCAGATCGCATCGGGAGAGGCATCGTGTGTCGCAGATTTGCCGAAGCCCATTCGAATTTAAGTGCAAATATATTAAGGCTCATCCAGATATTTTAACCGTGCTCGTTATTGTTTCGATGGACGTGGAAAGTTCGTTAAATTTGGAGGTAAATGATTATAAAATCGAACCGAACTTTCGAAAAATTGACAAAAATTATAGCAAGTCTAATGATGGTTGGAAAAAAAGCAACCAGAGTCGAACTGGCTTCTCATTTTTTATTAACAAGAGTATAAGGATCGAAAATTAATCATTTTAATCAGACCTCCCCCAGAGCCAAGTACTCAAATAGTACTCGAAAGTTACCGTTTCCTGGACTCATTCAAGCCGGATTATTATGTAATAAATTAATAAATGGAGTTGAAGAGGACCGAAGGATGCCACAAGGCGGAAATTGGTTGTAAATTAAGGAGTCCCGCTCATAAATATGGTTGAGGCATTTCTTTTCGTTCGTCAAAGTTTCAAGCACGTGCATATCCCTCGGTATTTCTTGGCGTTAGGATGGAGCTTGGCTATGTCGACAGAAGAGGAATTCAGGAGCTTCGTTGTCGGATCCTCGGGCTATGTTTCTGCATGCTTTGCGTACCTCTTCATACTTCTGCTTCATACTTGATCGCAACATCGCTATATAAAGCTAATGTACAGTGATTTATAGCTGTACCTATCGGTGGTCACCAAACATGATGGTTTTCTTCTTCGCTCTTGGAAATATTAGTTGCTTTCCTAAACGGCCCGGTATATATTATTGAACTTTAATATTTGTTTTCGTAGATATATACGTGTGTTTATTTTGTGCTATATACGGACAGCGTGTGGACAAGAGTTTGAGAATCTCTTATACGAATCGAGAGCACGTGCTCAAAAGCATCGCTTAGTGGGACGATGATGCAATGTGAGATATGAAAAAAGATTTTCTATGTTTGCAAAGTATGAGCTGTTCGAACGGTAAATAATGAACTTATTCGTTACTAAGAAACTTTTGATAGAATACGTTTTCAGACACGATGTAACGTCGAATGTCCAAGGCTGAAAAAATTGCCTCATTCGATATGTAAGGTTTCCTGATTTTTCATGGACGATCTGTCGCGCAAGGAAATATTGTCGACCTCACGTTTATTTATGTATACTCTCTTCAGAGATCGGAAAAAGAAAAGAGAATGAAAGCTTTTCTTCGATTGATCGGCAGGCTGCTCGTCCTCGTATTGCCCCTTGGGATGTGTTGGCGGAACCACTCGATTCGCCCGAAATCGACTTGGCCCATGGCCTCGCTCCTCGTCAACCAGTCCTTCGAAAACTCGGCATCGTCCTTCCCATCGCTACCATCTACAACTCTCATATTCCCTGACACTAGAATCACCCGAGCCACCGTTAACGACGTCGTTTCCAAAAATATTACGATGGTTCTTGAGAACCTCCTGATGAATTACGAAAACAGCCAACTCCCGACTCACGGACAGGGTGAGTGATCTTCAAATCTTTAAGGCGAGCAACCACTTTAGGAGACCGAAAATTAGATGATCTTTTGGATTTTTTTTATTGTGAAAAAAAAAACGGAAAATTCCGCAACTCTGACAATAATTTATTCATATTTTCATACATCTCTGGTAATTTTTTCAAGTTATTTCATGCATTAATTAAGGTGTAATCCGCTGTGTCCCTTGGCGTGTCCTCATCGTCGTTGTCGATTTGCGGGAATTGTGCAGCTCACAATTCGCATCTCAAATAATCCAACAAATTTTTATACATTCTTGAGATGTTTTTTAACGGGAGAATCCAGTTTAGGAGACCGAAATTTTGGTGTTTTTCGTGAATTTTTTTTAACAGGGAAGGAATAATCAGAATTTGTTTAAGCTTGGAGGATATTTTATTCATGTTTTGAAGTACACTTTGTAATTTTTTTAAGTCATTTCCGTCGGAAATAGTGGAGTTAGAAGCTGCTGTCCATGGACGACTTTTTATCAACTGGTGGGCATTCTAGCTCAAAAAGTTATTGACCAATCGTTCTGAAAATTTGTGTGAATATTCTTAATTCAATTACAATCTATATGAACCTTACTCTGGGATGATATTATTATTAAAAAAACTTTTTTGATCACAATTAGGTTCATATTCTTAGGAAATATGTTGTTAACGAAAAAAGAAAATTGTAATGATTACAGATAAAAATTGTGACTTCAGAAATGCCCACCAGCAAAAAACTTGGATGGCGATCGTCCATGGACAGCAGCTTCTAACTCCACTATTTCCAGCGGAAATTACTTGA
Organism: Rhimphoctona megacephalus; assembly: GCA_963989365.1. Classification (NCBI taxonomy): domain Eukaryota; kingdom Metazoa; phylum Arthropoda; class Insecta; order Hymenoptera; family Ichneumonidae; genus Rhimphoctona; species Rhimphoctona megacephalus. The sequence goes on from OZ022415.1 coordinate 24,854,272, forward strand.
AAAAATTACAAAGTGTACTTCAAAATATGAATAAAATATCCTCCAAGTTTAAACAAATTCTGATTATTCCTTCCCTGTTAAAAAAATTCACGAAAAACACCAAAATTTCGGTCTCCTAAACTGGTTTCTCCCGTTAAGAACATGAACCTAAATTTTGAAAAAAAAATCGAGAATTGAATGTTGGAACGTGTTTGAAAAAAATCATCGATTTTTAGCATTTTTTCCTGGCATTTTGCAATAATAAATATGTTTTAAACAATCTTACCTTTTCAACTTTAGGTTCATGTTTTAATAAATTATATTCTGTAAACGTGTTCCAAATTTGAAGATGATCCATCAATTCATTTTTGAGTTATGATTCCCGTAAATTGAAAAAATGTCGTTTCGAGAAAAACACGTTTAAAGTTTGAGCGCGCTTGGAAGTCGAGCGGAGAATCTTTATCATTTATATACATACCGTTAGAAGGAATCCGAATATCGTGTTGAAATTTTCAGGATGTATTCTTAAGATATTTTACTAACGATTTATGAAAAAAAAAAATAATAATTTGTTGAAGCTTCTAAAGTGGTTGCTCGCCTTAATACTCTTTTAAAATTCATTTCTAAGGGCTTTATCCAATTCGTCAATTCGCTTCTTCGATATTTCATATATTGTTCTCAAATGCGGATAATGATTTGAAAAAAAAAAAATTACATGAAAAAAATATTCTTTTTCATGTAAAGCCAGAGTTTTCGTCGTTTTTTCATTAAAAATAATTTTCTGTAAATTATAATAAATATCGTAATATTTTATTTTTTGTCAGTGTTACATTATCGTTTGAAAGAAAAAAAAATTCCATCGTATTAAGACTAAAACAATTGAGTTGATGGAATACGAAAAATTTCTCCAAACTACTCGACAATTATTCATTAAAATATGTTAATTTTTAAAAAGTTTGAAAATGTCGAATCCACCGAAAACACCAACCTCATCGTAAATTTCATTCTCCTAAAATCCCACTAAGAATATTCGATCAATTAATTCTGATATAAATCCGGGGTTGAAAAATAATTTGGGGATTCGTTGATCGCACACACGAGTAGATATATATACCCTACGATCCGGATTATTTTTTTACGGGAATACGATGGAAGAGTTCTGCAAGGGCGAATGAACGCTTCGATAAGTACTCAGCCGGCGTGCTTTTTCTATTTTTTTTTCGTTTAATAATTGTTCTATTTTTATTATTATTATTATTATTATTATTTTATTTCCCGTGAAACCATAAGCTAAAATTCGATGTGGATAGCAAAAGTTTTGTTGGATATAGTGAAGCTTCCACATAAAAATGCCCACACCTTTGCATTTTCGTATAACTACTTTTTTTGGGGCCAGAAAGAATATTGCAGAATTAAAAAAAAATCGTAATTATTCCAATTTACGCTTTTAGTAAAAAAAATATTAAAAAATTTCCGGTGTGATAAGAAATATAATCGTTGACTGGACATCTTTGGCTGATGCACGTTTATATACTTTAAACCATTAGCTCGATGTGATTTTTAGAGACTCGGAGCACCCGAAGTTCTATAGTCAAATTGGACTTGAGCCAGAGGAAGGAAACACTGGTACTGTCCTCACGTGTTCTCTGGTTGTGGATTTAACGTTTCGTTTGTTTCAACCTGACGAGCTTCGTCTCTGATGGATATGCGTTTTGTTGCAAATCGGAGAAAAAGTTTTGTTTTATTTTTGTGTTGTTTTGTAAATCGAACAAAATGGCTCGAGTTTTTCTGTACGACACATTCTCTACTATGATTTTCTACCGTGTCCGCAATTTGACAGATTTTTTTTTTTTTTTTTTCAATAAAGCAATACTTTCTGTGATTTTACGCCGATGAACTTTTTCAGGTACTCCCACCATCGTGAAAACCAATATTTTGATAAGAAGCATGGGCCCAGTTTCGGAGCTTGATATGGTGAGTATTATCCCGGATGAAAAATATACGCGCCTAAAATTATAAGTTAGTCGATTTTCATAATATGTTTTTGAAATTTAATATAAAATATTAATGAGTGAAAATAAATGAAAAATGTGTCAATGTGTCTTCGTCTTAATTCTACTATTTTTAGCACATTTTTAGAGTTAATATTCATTCTTCATCGGAAGTTACAGGACAATTAACATTTCAAACTTCTTTTCATAAACATATTACAGCCAATATGAACGTACTAATGAAAATTGATGAGTATATGAATCGAGAGTTAAGGGGCCAGTCCACTTTGGAGTCACGAAAAAAAGGCTATTTTCGCGATTTTTTTTGAGGATTTTATAAGAGATATGAATATAAAAGTTGTTGGGCTTGATAAATAAAGTCTTGAAATACATCAAAAAAAATTTTTCATTCATTTTTATTCATTTTTAAGTACAAAAACTATAGTTTAACGTAACGCCTCAAAAATAGGTGGGCTAGGTAGCTCCATCACAACTCGGCAACGGCTTGTCTGAAACAAAAAAATCAAAGTCCATTAGATTCAGTATGACACCAGCTACAAAATGACCCTTGGATATACAGTTTTATATCAAAAAATAAAAAAATGGCAGATGAAAAACGAAAAAAGTAAAAAAAAACGCATTTTTTTCGCAGTTTTTCACCAAAAAATAAGAGTAAAAATCAAAATTTTAAAACCATCGAGGGTCATCTTGTTGCGAATCATGTTTACAATATGTGGTTTAAATTTCAAGAGAATCGGTTTATTAGTTTTAGAGATACGATGGAGCTAGATTTTGAAAACGTTGATTCGAGAAAAACGCGTTTGAAGTTTATACGCTCAGGTAGACGAAATGAGGTCCTGACGTTCAGATAAAAAAAAAATACTTAGAGAGCTCGGATTTTCATAAAATTTTGACACAATATTTCTGAATGTATGTACTTTCGAAAATAGTAAAAAAACAAATCGATTTTTTTTAATTTTCAAAGTGGACTGACCCCTTAAACGAGATACTTGAAAGTAAAAATAAATCATAATGGTCGCAGAATTCAATAACGAGATAACGAGCGAGCGGTTAATTAAATGAGAATAGTTCGGTGGTCTGCGTGTAGGAAAAGTTTTAGACGGGATTGATTGTCGTCGATTGAACGAAGAGCCTTTTAGCTCCGTGTGGAGCCGGCTAAAACTAAAAGGGAGGCGACTCTGAACAATATGGTTAAATTTTCCTCAGGACTATTCGATGGATTGTTACTTCCGGCAATCTTGGCGCGACTCACGTTTGAGCTTTCTCGGGCCTATAAAATCGCTGAGCCTTAGTATAAAAATGCTCGAGAGAATATGGCGGCCGGACACTTATTTCTACAATGGAAAACACAGTTACGTTCATACCATTACCGTACCGAACAAACTTTTAAGAATATCACAAGATGGCGACATTTTGTACTCGATGAGGTAAATTGCCTCAAATATCTTGTTCAAAATTACACTAATGAGCAACGTTTCACGAAAAATCTTTATCTTTTCGCATCAGTCACTCTCCTTACTCTCATCATTGACATAGGAAGAATTTGGAATAAATCTGGACGATCTTTTTAGTGTTCGAGATATTCTCGTTCAACCAAAATTTGTAGATAATTCAAGGAATCGTCCAGATGTCCATCAATTATTCTTCCTTCATTTTCGTACATATTTTCGTTCGTCGTTCTAATAATCTTCTGTATATTTATCGCACTTTCCATGATTTCGATATTCTCAAGTTTATTATCCAATTGTGAAACAAAAATTGTAAAACAATTTAAAGAAAATTTGCAATCGGTACTCTCGTAATTGCCGTTTTTAAAAATTTTTCCCCAATTCTTGTTACGTGCAAATGAAATATTTAAATAATTCTCGATCTATTGAACAAATGCACATCTATTTGTAGCTTATCAAATAAAATACTAATTTTCAAAGTCCAATTTTTGAGCAAAGAATATTCTAACTCGTGACCATTTTCATTTACCAATTTGAAGAATTATTTTATTTTTTTTACTAAATTTTGTTGATAACTTCATCGCGTTTTATTTAAAAATTTGTGACAATTCCATTTCGAGAGCCGCGACATCGCGTATAAAAATATGTACATATAAAAAAATATTTGTTAAATTTATCGTATTGCGATTGAGAAAATTTCTTATCAACTTTTTGAAAGAGTCGTATAAATCTCGCAATGCAGACTCACTATAAAGGCGAAGTGTCCGATGGAGCTGAGGAACTTCCCGATGGATCGGCAATCCTGTCCGCTGATCCTTGGGAGCTGTACGTGGAAGTACCGAGTTCCCTGTTTTCTCTATTCGTCGCTAATCGCTTTTAGCAAATAGTTTTATTTTTCATTCATTTAATTTACATCAATATTTGTAGCACGCTTGAATATATATTATAGTCATAAGTATGAGAAACTTAGATCTGAATTTATTGCTGTAATTATGAGTTTTAAATATCGAATCAAACGTCAGAATAAAATCATGAGACTTTATTTCAATAGCAACTTCGTTCATAAATCGAAACTGAACATTCATTTATAATTATATAACTAAAATCCAATTTAATTATTATGACACTATTATTCATTTGAATATGGAACAAACCAACATTTTTTTCGAATTCTTCTAACGAATTTTCATTATGTTCGTACGAATGGATTTAAAGTCATTCGTATTCGCCATTTAGATACACAAAAGTTATGAGAAGAGATTTTGCACCAATAAAAAAACATACGCACACACACACACACACACAGACACACAAAATAAAATTAAGCACAGATTTGTTTGAATGTAATTCAGACTGTTAAAATATCGATTTTTCTCCCACAGGCTTTTTCCTTCCCCCAATCCTCGAAGAGTTTATTTGTAAATACTCCGATGCATGAATTCCCTACCAGAATAGTTTGCATGACTGATTGATAACTGAATAATCTAACACAGGAATAATAAAAAAATGTCTATAATTATATATGCTTAAAAATATTTGAGCTATCACGATGAATGTCGAGCATTATTGTTTCAAAATGAACACTAACTTTGTTTGCCCACATTTATTGTCTCCTATTCGTAATTGGTGAATGATACAGTGAGAACAAAGTTTCACGAAACTCTGGCTCAATTAAACGTTCATTCGTACTGAACGATGAATATAAATGAGGTTTATTTTTCGGCGTAGCAGAGAGAAAACACCAGTTGAATGTACGAGTGCATGTGAACGAATAAAGTTGCTGTTCAGCTTCGATTTTCTTTCGTTATTTGAGCCAATTTCTATGGATGTTGTATATTCTCGATCGTCTCGATCCTCTCGATACTACCGCATGCTATTTCATCTGCAACAGCTGGCTCAGTCTCTTGCAATATATACATAAATATTTGTGCGACAACGTATATGTTTGTACATGTAGATTCGAGGTTGCTACGTCACGAAATCTCCTGTATCCTTCTGTCCTTCAGCGTACGTAAGAAGCACATAGTAATGAAGCAAAAAAAGAAATTGTGTCTTCGTTGGGAGGCAGGAGGGTATAGAAAAAATAGACGTAATTTTGTAAGAGCTCACATAAAACGTAGAATACTCCCGCGGAAATTTCAGATGCTTATACATCGAGACAGTTGGTTTACGAGTGGCAGGAAGGCTCGTCTGTAAATTTCGAGCCAGGTATGGCACTTTCACAGTTCGATCTCATGGGCTCACCCTACCGAAATTTGACCTTCGTCAGGCGGGAGGGCGAATTTTCGGTCCTTCAGGTCTCCTTCAATCTTCAACGTAATACCGGATATTTTCTCATACAGGCGAGTATATTAAGGTGGAGCAAGTATCTCTGGAATGCAGGGACTTTTTTCCTTTGATAATTGCCTCGAATTTTGGCTGATTTATATTAGGGAAATTGGTCAAGCTATGTTTTTATCCCTACTGAAGATTTTAGAGCCTGAAAATTTTAGATGATTGAAAAATTAATTTTAATCGAAAAAAAAAGAATTTTTACTGCATTCCTTGCAAATTTTTGGACAAAGTATTGAAAAATTGGATCTTTGCTTCGATTTATCAATTCGCAAGATCCTCAGTTTTCGTGTTATCATTAGTTATCTACGTTCTTTTTTTTTATTTTTATATTTGCGAGCTTATTTTTGTGATTGCTTTCGAAATGAAGTTTAACGAATCCTTTTAAATCCTGCAGGTGTACGTACCCTGCGTTTTGATAGTAGTTCTGAGCTGGGTATCATTCTGGATACATCGAGAAGCAACCAGCGACAGAGTGGGTCTAGGTAACTGGCATCGTGCCACCCGAACTACTGTTCTTCCCCTTTTTTCCCGATCTTTTTTTATTCCAGTATACACACGGTTGCACATATCCCACGTTCTAGAGGGCCGAAGAATTTATGGATAAAAACGAGAGACGCGCGATCTATCTCTGGCTACATTTTTTTTCTTCTTCTGCCCTGTCTCCCTTTTTTTCTCTGCTTTGTGTATGTGTGTGTGTGTGTATGAATTCTTGTTTCCTTCGCTATTTTTTTTCTGCATTTTTTTCATGCATCTCTTTTTTTTCATTCCCAAAAGGCATCACGACTGTGCTGACTCTGTCGACGATAAGCCTTGACTCGAGGACGGACTTGCCGAAAGTCCGATACGCCACCGCTCTCGACTGGTTTCTGCTGATGAGTTTTGGCTACTGCATCGCAACCCTACTAGAATTCGCGGGCGTTCATTACTTCACTAAGGTAAATAAATTGCCCAAATTTCCGCTCGTATTCCCTTCCGGCCACGCTCCGATTATTTTTCACGGTTTATCGGTTTCATTTATGTATATCTGCCCATACGATTCCTTTTTTTTACCACTTCGTACATATTTTTTCATATTTTTAAAACACTAATATTACGATTGGAAAATTGTGGTGAATTGAATATTCATTTGTACCTTTCGAAAAAATTAATAACGTGTCGATTTAAATTGGCATCACGTATATTCTCAACGAAAATGTCTCATTCCATTCGCTCCAGATCGGAAGTGGTGAGATACCTTTAGACGAGAGCGAGTGGGAAGATTGGGAAGACGTAACGACCATCATCGATAATAAACAGGATAATCAGTATAGCGAGGCGTTGAGCCCTATCAATGCTCGTAGCTCTCAAACCGTCCATTCGGAAACCTCTATCAGTGCTTCCTCCAGAAGACGCAGTTCAGTACTGTGTGCTGTCTATAATGTAAGCTAAACTTATCCTCGCCTTAATTATATTACTGATTTACCTAGCGCGTCCAAAATGTTGCATCCAAATTGTTTCAACATTTTAAACTCTCGAAATTCCAAAGAGAAAAATCGATTTTTTTTTTTTTTCATTTTTCGTTTGATCTGTAATTATTTAATTAGCCGAATGCTCGTTTTTGTTAAGATCAGCGGAAACGTTAATTACTACCGAACGAATTAGCGATTTCTGTATTATCAGTCGAAAAAATTCAAAAGGATTTTTCTCTTCAGAATATTCTCACAGCGAATGAATATCGTTCATAATTTTTGAAACACCCTGAATGTACGCATTTAGGTATCACGTCAACATGTTTAATCCTTGTAATATACACTTGGTTGCTTCTGGGTTGAGTGCAAATGCTCCATACATTCCTGATATATCAGGAAAGCAGAAATTTACACTAAATTCGGACGCGCCATATGTAATATATAATCCCTTATTTCACGTCCCTAGTTTTAAGCTGGTCATTGTGAGAAAATGTACATTTGATATTTCATGTCCGATTTTACCAGAGTATTACCACTGTCAATATTTTTTGGTACTCCACACCCAGAAAAAACATCTAGTCGATTCAACTAGGATCTAATTAAATCAAATAAATTTTTTTCCTTGTCCCACGGCCAAATAGAGGTCTTTTAACTTTAAGAAATTATTTTGTTAGATCGCACTATTTTTATATTCTTGATTAATGAAAAATTTAATATATGTTTTAGAAACGGACATATTTTTATCTTAAAAATTAAACGAATACAAAATTAAAAAATAAAAATAATATTTATATTATTATTTATAATATTCTTTATACTATAATCAATTATAATATTATTTAATAATATTTTCATGGGTCTGCGATCCTGGGTAGGTACAAAAATTCATGTTCGATTCTTTACATACAGTCAGTCAGAATAATAAAACAACTTTGATTCCCGCAATTTATGCACATCCAGAGCGTAATTCGTTTGTGAGAAATGCCTCGACGCTCTGCGCCACGTGGTGGCCGGAGCGAGAAGCTTTAAGGAGGGAAATTCATGTAAACTTACGTTTTTTTCAAGATTCTTGTTATAAAGAAATGAAATAGTTTATTGAATTAACATAAAGCATATCTCAAAATATACGATGTAAGGTATATTGACAAATTTTTTTAGACTAAAATATTTCAAAATAGCGGCGCCACAGCTGCTGGAAGCAGATTTGCGTCGTGCAGCCTACAGGTCTCAAATCTCAACTAAAATTAAAAAAATCAAACTTTTATTGTTAAAATACATTAATACACTTTTCATGACGGAGAGAAAAAAAAATTAAAAATTTAGAACCATTTACAAAAATACAAAAATAAGTGATTTTTTTTTCATAATGGTCCTAAATTTTTAACTTTTTTTAGTCCGTCATGCAAAGCGTATTAATGTATTTTTTTTTTTATTGGGGTTTTGTAACGAATCGCCCCCGCGATTGTTACACTTCCACGGCCCAGGTCCTTCCCTCTTAGCCTCCCCACTCCTTCCAACTATTCCTCTACTCTTCCTTCCATTTTCCCACACGTGCGGCTGCAGCCGATTTATTCCCGTGCTGTATCGCATTTACCGAGGGCGAAGGGAACTACAGAAAACCTTGCCGATACAGCCGGTGCCCGACTAAGTTCCGCGAGTGGCAATGTGACCACGCTCAAGCACGACCACCAGAGGCGCTCAAGGCAGGCACCTCCTCAGTTGTGATGCAATGAGACAGTCAGTGCACGGTTAGAGGGCCACCATCCGCACGATGAGAACCGTCCACGGGAGGCCACCAAAGCCGTACACCGACCGCTCATGCATCGCAGAGAGGTGTTTGGCCATGGATTTATGAAGGTCGAATCCGAACCACCCGGGATTGCAGCAGAAACACTAAAAAAATTTTCAAATTTTTCATTGGTGTTTTGTGGCCGGGATTCGAACCCGGAACCCGCGACGTGCGAGTCCGAGCCCTTATCCACCGGACCAGCCGCTCTCCCGCGTATTAATGTATTTTAATAATAAAAATGTAATTTTTTGATTTTAGTTGAGATTTGAGACCTGTAGTCTCAAATCTCAATATACCTTAACATCGTATATTTTGAGATATGTTTTATGTTGATTCAATAAACTATTCCATTTCTTTATAAAAAAATCTTGAAAAAAACGTACGTTTACATGACTTTCCTCCCTTAACGTGGATACTCAAATAAACGGACCCAAATAGCATTATCTAATTGATTTAAATACAGCTTTTTAGCTGAAGCGAATAGAAATTTTGTTAATTCAAATTTAAAAAATTTGTATAAACGATCCTAGTAGATCTAAATAAAACTTTTTTCTGGTTGTATATCTCGCGGTATCTCAGTAATTATGATCAAACATGATGAGAAAAATCTATTGATTCACGTAGACAAAACAATGAGTAAGTTATTATAATCGTGGCTTGTCCGAAAAATGATTTTTTTTCTTTTGTATCAAAATTATTCGGCGTCAGTCAGTAGCGACAAAAACCGTTCTCTTCGGACTTAATTTTGTAGTGGGAGATCAATTTTTTTTTGTGGGAGATCAAAAAAGGAAAATCTAAGACGATTAAAAAAAAAACGGAATTCTAAATTTTTACCAAAAAATATTGATTGAACAGTATTGGTGGGATTAGAAGTTATCATGTCGATTCAATTTTAATGTTTTTAGTCGAAATGAACGAAAAGTTTGATCCAAATTAAACGATGTTGAAAATATTTTTTGATCTAATAAACATTTTATTCGTTGGAGAATAAAACGTTTGATAATGTAAGTTCATTAAACATTGAATTCCAAAAAAAGTGTCTGCTTTTGAATTCGTTAGCTTGATTTAAAAAAAAACATGTTGTTAAAATAACAATCAAATATTTTGGTGGCACTCCTTAACCACAGATTTCATTGAATGAATTTTTTTTGTTTTGTTTATTCAACTGAATGTTTTTCAGTTTAAGTGAAAAGAGACAGTTATCATTTTTGGATCATTCACGGTGTATTTTTGGATGGAATTACAGCCGGATTCGACGACACTGGGAATGAGCACGAGGTTCACTATATCGGCGGCGGTTACGTGCAAACCATCTACAATGGAGAGACAAACGCAAACGGAACTATGTCTGCCAAAGTGGCGACAATTTTTGTATTGTCTCGCAGGCGACGACGCTTTCAGGTAAGTAACTTCCGGTTTAAATATATTTTCTTTCAACCAACGAGACCGCAATTAATTTCCTTCCTACGTTCATGCTGGAGAGCATTTTCGTGGAGAAAATTGATTCCTTTTTGTATTTATAGCACAAGTTCGAAATTGTACAGAAAAAAAAGAAAAATTGAAAAAAAAATAAATAAAAAATAACGAAATATAAAAAATAAACAAATTTAAATGAGGAAAATAAATTATTGACACATTTTTATTATAATTTGATTAGTTTATAACATATAAACTAATTCAAACTAAACATATAAACTATATAAACGTATTATTATTATTATTATTATTCGTAAAGCACCCTGTTTGGAAAATAGTTATTCGAGTCCTCATGTGAGGCCCCAGTCGACGGTCGGTCTCTCGCTTGGACCTCGCGGTAGCCGGGCTCACTGGACACTTCCCCCTCTTCTATTTTCTCCTGTTTCCGGCTTCTTCTACTAATAGTTCGGTTCTTATCGGCCCTTCATTCGAAACGATTCGCTAACTATAATTGTTTTCGGTCTTCTTAAATTTCTCTTATATTATTTGTTAAAGTGTACGATTTACGCCCGTTATGTTTGTGCAAGCAATATTGGCTCCTCGGTTATTTTTCGGAAACTTCAACAGAACTTTTTAAAGATTAAGTTACGCAATTATTCTTTATTCCGTCAACCACGTGGCGAGAACGTGCCGGTATTCTCCGCCATGATTCTCGTAAACCACATTACGCGCTTCAAGTTATTACTTTCGTTATATTTTTATTGTTTGTTTTTTTATGACTACGAATAAATCTTCGTCTTGACATTTCTTTTACATCTCAGTGTTGGTGTTATTTCTTTGGTTCAATTTACTTCAGCCACCTTAAAATACACTCCCGATTTTCCCAAATTATTTTTCAAACACAACCAGGAATTCAAGGCCTCTTCAAACACACCCCCTTAAATGTGTTTCATATCCGTAGGAGACGAAGGGAAAGAGAAGCGGCTGGTGGCTGTCGAAAGCACGGTGAACGAATCGAGCGACACATAAACAGTGTTTCGTACATCGATCGAGTCGCCAGAATCGTATTTCCGGCTTCTTTCGGTCTTCTTAATGTTTGTTATTGGGTCGTTTACGTCACGTGTCAAGAAGAATTCAAGTGGCAGGATCCACCGATTGGTTCTATTTAACTTGCGACACACGCTGCTTTGTTACAATAAATAATATATATCGTATAGTGAGAATATTGATAAAATGATTTAAATGCGTATAAATACGTACTATGTGCTTGTTTAGAAATTGTTTGGAATACATGTGAAATTAAAATGACAATTCATATGTTCGATCGATTATTTATCACTATTTTCCTGCTAATTTTGATGTATTATTTGTATTTTCGCTGTTGACACTTTCGAAAGAACTTACGATCGAGCTGCACTTCCGATGAAACTTCAACCAGCAACTGCTCATAAAGAATTATGCATGATTCATCTGATAAATTTCTGAACGTATGAAATAACGAAAATTCATTATATTCGTTTTGACAGATTCATTACTATCAATCATTAATAATTCACTTGAAATTTCAAATTAATATGAATTTAATGGAAACTGAAAAATAATATGTAACTAGTTTTCTTCTTGGCTGCTAAAACAAACGTAACTAAAATTCAATGCTACCGGAAATGCTCGGCCTTTTGAGTCCAATAAATGTTATTCTATTCGTCATATTTTCGAAAACGGTAAGCATCATATTTCGAAAACTTGAACAACCGAATTAGATGAAATTTCGTCCAGAAAATTGTTATACGATTATCTACTCCTTGTCAGAGAACTTTTTTTACGCCATTTTTTTGTTTATAATTAAATAAGTGGCATTTTTTTTGGTGAAAATATGATTTTTCGATTAATTTCCGACGATTTTCCGAAAAACAGATAAACAATTGGTATAAATTGGTTGGACGAATGGATAAATTGTTGATGAATAATAATGGAAAAAAAGGGTTGCCTTTGTTCCGACAGCAGCGTTGCATTTCGTCATTTGACGACTCATAATAGTTGCGAAGTAAAATTCCTTCTTCACCAACTCTCGGATAATAAATCAGAAATCTTCCATATCGACATGTCTTACGATTCATTCGGCGTTTGTATCAGCTGTTTTGCAATGAAAAGGAACGTGTTGAAATAAACATTGCGCAGCAATTTAAAGAACTCAAACGTGGTATCAAATAAGTAAAAAATAATGAATATCGCGTTGAAATCCAGCCTCTCGCTGGTAATTAATTCATATAAATTATAATTCGTGCTCTATAGTGTACATTGTTAAAACAACTTTTGATTTTGTAGGTTAGACCTTTGAATCATGTAAGAGCAATTTCGGTGAGCGCGATTAAGGCTGGATCTTACGATGATCTTCATCATCCTGAGGGTCGTGAACCCAGTATTCCACCTTACGTAGAACGAGAAGGAGAAAGTTCAGACCTCAAAAGAGCACGGTAAGTTTTGAACTTTAAGAACATTTTTAAGTTTTTTTCCAATTAAAAAACGATTATAAATCATTAAATACGTAATAAAAATAATATTTTAATAGTAAAGTGAATTTGAAAATTATGAGAAAATGCAATTGAATATAAATTCAGTAATTTCTAATAAAATATAGTAATTATAATTGATTCTTTATCATTATTATTATTTATTGTTATTTAACATGACAAATAAAATGAAACGTAAATAACGAATAAATTGCCAAGTTTTGAATATAGTTTCTAAATTATGTAATAAGAATGGCTACAAATGATGAAATACGTTTTAGGTTGGTGTATCAGTCGCGTAAACGAGGAATGCTCGAGAATGGTCTGGTGCTCAGTACTTTTGCAAAAAAATATTTGGATACGTTCAATGATAATCAGCTTAGAATGTACGACAGATTGATTAATTTGCCATCAAATGATTGGGATCTTTTTTACTGGGCAGCGGGTGTGAAACCAACACCTGCAGAATTCGATAACGAGATAATGGATTTGCTAAAGAAACACATTAAAAACGATGATCGTCAAGCGAGAATCATCCAGCCGGCACTCTGAATGTTACAAAGAACATAGTTGTTACGTAGGTTTGTAAGGAAAGCAAAGCGTGTACGAAAATGGAGAAATATCTGAGTTCATAAACGCGTAGTTTTATAAAAACGTATGAAAAAAATGGTATTTATTTTAGTTCATTATTGTATGTACATGTTTCGAAGTGATTCATTAAATACTGCTTATAAACAGTGACGAAAACTAACGGACGAAACAAGTAAACGAACGTGAGAAAAAAAAATTATGAAAATAAAAATAAAAACATATTTGCTCTTTAGTACGAGTGAACGATGAAAACTGCGCACTAAACAACAGGACAAAACTTCATTATTTTACGAATAAACGAAACAAATATACCTCACAATCCTATGTGACCAAATCTATGAGGATCCCTAATAAATTCCGTTTTCTGAGTAAACTCGACGAGTCCCGTTCGACTTTTTGTTACAGAACGGCCCCTGCCGGAACGAAACGATGCTGAACCCCTCGAAGAGCCCGTTTTTTGACCACTGAAAATTTATCGTTTATTCGCTTTTAATAAAACATCAACGTTTTATTAATAATCGAATAGTTGTTAACACCTGTTTTCATTCGACGACAAAATATCCGCCGTCGGTAATTAACTGTCGAGATATACTATTGATCGATTGATCTATAATTAATTGATCTGTAATTCATTACTCATAAACTAGTAGGACTTGCTTCATGAGACAATAAATGTTTTCCTCTCTGTCGTGTATGTAGATTGTGTACGTTGTAAGGTCATGTTGCACAGTGCTAGTTCTTATAAACATGCCGTTGAAATTCATTCCATTGCAAAAAGGAGGAAAATCGTTCACATCTGATGGGTATATGGTTATTCCAAAAAAATGTTAATAAAACAAACGTCACTTAGCGTTGTGTTGGGTATCACAAATATTCATGCAATGTTGGCGAGAATAAAAAATGTTGTGAAGTACAATTGGACCGATAACATGCAATATTTGCATGGTATTGCCCAAAATCTTGCATTAAACTAAAATGCGTATGTGTAAAATGTTTATATAAAAGAATAATTGCAAATATAAGTACTGCTGTATTGTTTGCTGAGTGTGTTTATTATGTTTGCGTGTTATGGAGTGATATGATGATATCTATGGCGTGATTTGATGGTTGTTCAAGGAATATTGTGATGGTGTAGTCTACGAGATTTAGAATATTTTGTCTTACGGATATTTTGTCGTCGGATCATGTTACGTAACCGAATATTTATCATTGAAATTCTTTTTTTTTTGCTGACCCGTAACTGCCTCGGTACCTCTTTGCACCGTTACCACGAAAACTCGCGGTTTTGCGTTTTGTGCCGCGACCTCTCGACCTTGAATACTGTGGCGAACCTCTGGTATCGATCCACGTGTTTGTATCTTCCTCTTCCTCCTCGTTCCCTTCGTTCAACAAAACTGAACAACAATTCGGAATTAGTCGTTCCAATTCATCGGTATTTACGTTGTTCGATAATGTCATCTTGAAAATCTTGTCATAAATAAAAAACGTAGCTTACCCAGTTTTTCAGCTGCGTACT
This sequence comes from Rhimphoctona megacephalus, assembly GCA_963989365.1. NCBI lineage: Eukaryota > Metazoa > Arthropoda > Insecta > Hymenoptera > Ichneumonidae > Rhimphoctona > Rhimphoctona megacephalus. The sequence continues at coordinate 24,869,315 of OZ022415.1, forward strand.
TTTGTGTTATGTCGAGCAAAGCTTTTCCGTATTTTTCGAAATTAGCTTTCGTCACGTGAGGAATTTTCAGCATGGCTTCTTCTGATTCTGGCAACTGTTGACTCATTGCTCGTATCGCGATCATGTTCATGATCGACGACGCCGATACATCGAGAGCACCGGCAATACCCTTTACGATTGCTAACAATTCGCTGTAACATTTGTCCTGCAACTCCTTCATTATTTTGTTCACCGGTTGTACTTCGGCCGACACTGTTGCAACGCCTGTTGAGCTGCTTGTTGAAGATCGCATTGAGAAAAGCACCTGATTTTTTTTTTTTTGAAAACAAAATCGATTTTTGTGATTGACATTTAACTGGTGAATCTCAGTTTTGTCTTTATTTTTACAGCAAAAAAACGCCTCGAAAAAGTTCTGCATTTTTTCAGATTCTTTGTGCAAAATAATTGCACCTTTTGAAAAATCGCCAAGATCGACGATTCGTTTCTTGAAATATGATATTTTAGGGATACTGTACTAAACTTTTCATTGCATCCTCCCAGTAGTTACGGAAATATTGAATCTAAAAGAACAAGTGGGAAAAATCGCGTTTTTTTCAGTCAATTTTCTCGGTTCCTATCGCCTGAATCGCGATTTACCAGGGCTCATTTTATGCGGCAGAGTTAGACCTTTATTTTGAAAAATGTGAAGCTTTTGAACTTGATTAGAAGCAGAGATATCTAAAAACCCGTATAAAGGCATTAGTTGTCCTTTGCGTTATGGAAATCTAATCAAAAACCATCTGGGTTGATCACGGGTTAAAGTTCCGATAAGATTTTCGTTAAATATTTTAATTGAGAGTTGCAAAATTGCTGGGCTTGTGTTAAATTTAAAAATTCAGTAGAATCAATTAATTTTATTGCAAAAAAGTAATTCCCCCTAAATTATTAAATAATTTCGAACCTTGGTATCGGTTGATTTCATGAAATCCGGGCCTTTAGATCCAATTTTGATGTATCCACAGGCCATTTCGTTCTTGATATACATATCTTCTTGAAGCAATTCATCAATCACCAGTTTGTGGAGTAACCGTTCAATGTCAACTTTGTTCCAAGCTTTTCCTCGACCGTAAATAGGGCTGTTTGTAAGACCAGCGTCTCTTATTTTTTGGAGATTACTGCCCTTGTAAATGTCCGTGAGGTAAAGCAGTGTTAAATTACACTTGCGACTTCTGTTGATGTCTCGTACGGCGTTAAGGATTGCTTTGGTGTCCGCGGTCACATCGATCATTTCAAAATCGTCCTAAAAATGACAAAAATTGATTTCTGCTAGCGAAAGAAATCGAAAAATTCATTGCAAAGCGAACGAGTGCGTTGACGAAACACTGACCTTGCATCGACAATTATCACAAGCTGTTGCTTTGTTCGCAATGCATTTTTCCCTACTGAAAATTTCGCCGAAATAATTCAACTGTTGTGTCCTCCTACAATCCGTTTGATTCTCCGCGAAGGAAACCATTTTTAAGAGATTATCGATATGCGTTTTAATCACGTCAGGACTCGCAGATCTGTCACTCTCGATCATTTTTCGCATTCGAAAAACGTCCGAGTAATTGTAAAAGAGAATACATTCGGCGAGGTCCCCATCACGACCAGCGCGACCGCTCTCCTGATAATAACCTTCGATCGATTTCGGTATCGACGCGTGAATGACGAATCTTACGTTTGGCTTGTCGATACCCATTCCAAAAGCTATCGTCGCGCAAACTATTTTTATCTGAAATTTGTTCAACATGCGAGTGACTATTTGGCGATATTCAATGGAACAATTTTTTTTTGTTTCAACATTTTAAACCAGAAATAAAAATACCTCTTCGGAAATCCATCTGCCTTGAACCTCGGAACGCTGATGGTCCGAAAGACCAGCATGATAACTGAATGCTTTAAGTCCATTGGCTTGCATCTGAGCTGCGTAATCGTCGCAATCTTTTCGCGAGAAGCAATAAACAATGCCGCATTCATTTTTCCATCGCGTCTTTATCATAGCTATCACTTCGTCTGCGCAATTTTTTCCTTTTTTCGCAATAACGCTATATCTGAGATTCGGTCGATTAAAGCTGCTGAGAAACCTGGTAAATTTCAAAGCGTTATAACGTAAGTGAAAAGAGAAATGACGCTTATTCGTCACTAATTTTTGAACTTAATTCGAAAGATTTAGGAAAACTCGCCACTTTGGATTCGTCATGCTTAACTGATGTAAAATATCAGTTCGCACTCGCGGTGTCGCAGTCGCTGTTAAAGCAATGGTTGGAACTCCCGGATAATTGTCTCTCAATAATTTCAACTTTTTATAATCTGGCCTAAAATCGTGTCCCCACTGACTGACGCAATGAGCTTCATCAATGATGAATCTTGCGAGAAGACCTCTTTCGTAGAGTCTCGTCAGAATACTACAAAACTTCTGCGACGCGGATATTTTCTCGGGCGTCACGTATAGAAGTCTCAGACCAGGATTTTCCTTTGACAACTCGCGATATATAGCATCGGACTGTTTATCCGTGATATTACCCGACATGTGAGCTGCAGGGATCTTGAACAAAGAGACAAAGAATTGATAAAACCGTAAAGTGCATGAATGAAAAATATTCGGCTTTTGTTTTACGACTTACATCGAGAGATGTGAGCTTCTGAACTTGATCGATAATAAGACTTCTCAGAGGTGAAATAACGATCGTGAGGCCGGGTGTAATAAGAGCTGGCAGTTGATAACAAAGAGATTTTCCCCCGCCAGTTGGCATCAGTATAAAGCAGTCGAAAGACAGCAGAGTTGCATTAATAGCTTGTAATTGATTGGGTCGAAACGAATAAAGACCAAAAGTTCGTCGAAATATCTGAAAAAGTATATAAAAAAGTGATTGACTGTTTATATAATTTTAAATGTTAATTTTACAATGTTATTCATACCTTTAACATTTCCGATGAATGTGGATAATTAACACCATCAAATTCACCGCTGACACCATCGTTTTTATAATTGCCGGTGAAATTACCGATCTCGAAAGTATTTTGGTCCAATTTCAATTTCGCGCTTACCGGCGAATCGCTCGAGTTACTTTTCTTCGTCGACGATGAAGGGCCCAGAAAACCGTTGAAACTTTTGAATTCTTGGGAAATCGAAGGCTCAATTTGTTGGGATAACGATGCGTAGTCTTCGGATTCGAAATTGTCGTCCAAACCGCCCCATGGATCGTGATCGGTTGTTGTGGTGGAAGGTTTCGTTGTTTTGTCGGGCAATCGATATGATTCATCGTCGAAATCATCTTCAATGTCATCGTAAGGTTCGGTTATGTCCATTGACGGTTCCGAATAATTTGATGGTGAGGAAGCAAACGGTGACGCTTCTGTTGCCGACGTTTTTGCTCTCATCGGTGAAGATCTGTTTTCTATCAGTGGTGACTTTATTTCCACAGGTGTTTTGATCGGTGAGGATTTGTTTTCGATCGACGAAGACTTTGGTGGCGGATTTCGTTCCAATATCTCATCAATTTTTTTGGTAACTTGTGTTGAAATGGCAGCTTTCATTGGTCTTTTCAATTGAAACGTGCTACGTTTTGGTTGCATCGGTGATGTAATATCAGGAGTACTTTTCGTGCTTTGTTGGAATTTGCTCGCCGTCATCGTCGTCGTTAATGTAATGTTTGAGCTTTCACGAATATTTTCATCTTCGTCGTTTCGATTTTGTGAAGTTCTTGAAAGTTGCACCTGCATCGATTGTTGGAAATACGAGGATATTCGGTTGCTCGAACTCTTTGATGGCAGCGGTTTATCCTCGTCATGATCTTCTCTTCCAACGACGGACGTACGGACTGTCGAATTACTGTGCGATTCTGCAGTATTCTCGAGCCTCGTTGGCAGTAGAACGTAATCATCAATATCCTCAGGAAATTCCGAATCAATGGATTTGTTCTCCGACTGTTTTTTATTTAATTCGGTGATCAGCTTCTCAGCCCGTTTTATTTTCGCCTGTACATGTTTATGCAATGTTTTCAATCGACCAAACGCATCGGCATCGAATCGCGGAAATTTTTCCAACACAGGCACAGGAATCTTTTCGAGAGCGGTAGCGAATTTTGCTAAAATCTCCAGCTGAAGATTTTTGAGATGTTGGCAGTGATCATTTAGTTCATTATTCATCTGGAGCATAAATGTCAATGATCAAAACAAAAACTATGATTTGAGAATAAAATTTATTGTGATACAAAAAGTAAAAAAAATAAAATACTCACGGGCGTTGATAACATGACAGGCTTAGCCCTCATCGATTCGATCCATGGTTTAAGCTGGCTGTCTATGCCCAATGGCTTTAAATTTAGTTTATAATCTGGTCCTTCCCACTGTTTAGTCGGTGTTTTTTGCAGATTTTTGACCGGTGAGTTATCACAGTCAGAGTCGAGAGATATTATGCTACTTTGCGAGGTATTCAGCACCCGTTTCGATGGCGATGATGTAATGTTGTTCAACTTTTGACAGGAATCATCAGGCTCGTCAAGGTACAGAGACTCATCGGGCAAAGACGCTTTGCCTCCGGATTTCTTTTTGATCAAAGGACACTTTTTAGCCTTAATATTATCAAGATTGTTATTGGTTAAGGATGCCTTTGTCGAACCCTCGTTCTTGCTGAGACTCAAGGCCGAATCGGACCCCTGAGAACCGGTTTTAACTTCGAATTCGTCTTCGCTATCCGAACCGATAAAACTTCTGTATACTTTTCTTTTGGGCCAGACATTTGGCGAGTTCTCTTGGTTGCAAAACATTTTTGGTTTTTCAATAAAATCATCACTATCTCTCGTCCCGTGTATCAGTTCATTTTTCAACAAAGATTTGTCCGTAAGAGACTCGAAAGAATCTTCTGTACTACTCTGTTAAATAAATACAATTGAAGGATACATCAATATTTTTTTGGGGATATTTCAAAATGGATTAATCAAGCAATGGAAGAAAAAATAAATGTGTGCAAATTCCTTATACCTTTCAAAGTTGCTGTGAATTTAAAAAAAAATCATTGCAGTTGCAAACATGTGCAGGAAAAAAGGATTATGCCTGTTGTATCAAAGTTTATGGAATTGGAATGCAACAATCTTTTTTCAAATATTGGATCGTTCAAATGATAATCTTATTCAAAGGGAAACCATGATAAAACTTTTGAATCATCATGGCTTTATTCAACTATGATGAAACTTTGGCCGAATGTTTCTAACGCCTGAAATCTGCTAAATAATTGCAAGAACCATCGAACAGTATTTCTGATCTAGAACGCAAAAACCTGACAAAAGTGATTCAATGAAAAATTATTGGATGATAAAACTGATGCTTACAGCAATGTGTAAAAATCTGTGACTGGCAACAACAAAAATTTAGGTCTTTGAATCATTTTTTTGGGTTTCGGTGTTCTGAATCTAAATTCAGTTTTATGGTTCTTGGCATTACGTTCTTGCAGTAATTTCTTAGTTTTGCGATGATAAAAAAACTTACCCAAAGTACTATTCGTATGAAAGGTTTACAGTGTTCTATTCTTGATTAGTTTGAGTACTTTAATTGTCAGTAAACAGTGAGAAAAATCACAGAAACATGGAGTTCCATGTATAGCACAAGATTAAGAAAAAATAATGGTTATGTCAGAATTTAAACTCACAATAGAAATAATGGAATTTATTTTTACTGGATCAAACTCAGACAATGGAATTTTCTGTGGTACGTCGGCGGAATCAAAATCTTCTAACAGAGAACAACTGTCAAACGCATCTATATTATTTCCAATTGTGGGAGCGGCATTATTGCTACAGGAAGAAACGAAAAAGAAAAATAAAAAAATTAACAAAAGCATTCAAAAACAATCAAGGAACGTGAAAATCTTAGGCGAACGAAATTATGGCGCATTGACAAGTGGATAAAATAAAAAAAATAAAGGGAACAAACTGAAACCAAAAGCAAAAACAGAGAATTTGAAGGGCACGAATTCTAACCTCTCAACTGATGGCAATTTGACGTTCGAATTTTCCGTTGTACACATCTTTGACAACAAAGATTTTACCTAAAGATCTGAATCAGCATCAATCGACACATGCTGCTCACTTATAAAAATCAGTGTTATTGAGAAACAAAGTCGGAGAACCACAGGATGGCAAGAAGAAATTTTGCATTGAAACATTCGGCAGATAACCATGCAATTGTTTATCACCAAAAAAATCTTACTCTATTTTTGAAGCACCTGATTAATATTACCCCTACAGTCTTTCAATATTCAACAAAAACACGCAAGGAAATAGACGACTTATTTTATTACATGGTGATTACGATATTCCATTCAAAACAACAACGACAATAAAATCCGTTAGAATGAAGATGGATCCTCATAGAAGTGTACTTCTTACTACGGACCGCTTGACGCCAGATTTTTAATGCTCTTTACGGCCGACTGATGACGCTACTATCGACCGATTTATGGACTTTTGGTTAGGTCTCCAGAGGTGGTGGGGAGAAATAAAGCCCGCTGCACACGACGCTTGTTTTCGTGCGTGATATACTTTTGTATATCTATATACATATATATATAGATATACAAAAGTATATCACGCACGAAATCCATCAGCAAAACAAGCGTCGTGTGCAGCGGGCTTAAGAGTCCACAATGTTAGTTTAAGTAACGAAAATAAACAATAAATATATTTGATAATTAATAACTTGAAAAACAAAGAACAGAGCCACACGTGTGGTGGATAGAAAAGACTCGTAACGGCCAACAACAAAAGGCGGCAAAAACCGCTTGAGACCCGCCGGACATTTTTTCGGAGAAACCCGATCGTCGCGCCGCGTATCGTAGGCGATGGTGGCAGAGGAGCTACAACCACTCTCCCCCCAGTAATTTTCACTTGGGTGGAAGGAACGAGACTTTTTTTTGGGCTGGTTCACTGTACGTACGAAGCGGTTTATCCATATTGCATGACCGATTTCCCTCAGGAACAATAGGATCAGCTTGACCCGGAACGTCTTCTTTGGTAATATATGCGGGCTTTAAAGCGTCGACAGACATCGTTTTTTCCACACCGCGGACTAGTATGACAAATACTTTGTCGTCAATTCTTCTGACTTCATGTGAACCGGAGTAAGGCGGCTCAAGGGGTCGTTTGACGGAGTCGATTCGGCGAAAAACATGGGTGCACGTTTGGAGGTCTTTGAGAATAAAGGGATGAGACTTGATGTGGTGAGCTGTAGGCATCGGTCGGACACTCTTGATATGCTCTCTGAATTTTTCCAAAAAGATCTGAGGATTTGTAGGAATGCTCTCGGTGACGAAAAATTCTCCAGGAACTCTTAATTCTGTTCCATACAGCATTTCAGCGGGCGAAGCACGGAGATCTTCTTTATACGCGGTGCGAAGCCCGAGGAGAACTGTGGGAAGTAATTCCGGCCAAGGTGTCTGTGCATTACACATTAAAGCTGCCTTGAGAGTTCGGTGCCATCTTTCAACAAGTCCGTTTGATTGTGGATGGTATGGGGTGGTTCGGATTCTGCGAGCACCAATCATACTTGCCAAAGCTGTGAAAAGGGCGGACTCGAACTGAGAGCCTTGATCAGTTGTTATTGTTAAGGGTGTTCCATACTGACAAATCCAATTTTTATAGAAAGCCGAGGCGACGGTGTCAGCGAGCATATCCTTCATGGGTACTGCTAGCGGCCACCGGGAAAATCTATCAATGATAGTGAGACAATAACGCAACTCACCGACTTTCGGCAATTCAATGATGTCCAGATGGATGTGGTCGAATCGATTGTCAGGCACATCTATTTTCATTGGCTGCGATCGATTGTGACGATGGACTTTCGATCGTTGGCATGGGATGCATTCACGAGACCAAGAAAGTGAATCCTTCTTAATACCAGGCCAAACAAACTTTTCCCGCAATTGGCGTGCAGTAACTCGTCCACTGGGGTGAGCAAGGCCATGCACGGTGTTGAAAGCACGTTGTCGAAGGCTTTGGGGTATATAAGGCCTAACCTAGCCTGAAGAAACGTCACAAAAAATGGTGTGACCTTCGATCGACAGCCGTTGTAACTTGAGGGAGCTGTTTTCTTGCAGGCGCTGCAGTTCTTCGTCGTCTTTCTGAGCTTCACCAATGGTTTCGGGGTCCAGAGAGCTTGGCATCGAAATTGCGCTTATACGTGAGAGGGCATCAGCCACTGTGTTCTCGTTGCCGTCGATGTGAACTATCTCGGTTGTAAACTGCGAGATATAGTCCAGCTGGCGCAGTTGTCTCGGGGATGCTTTATCAGATCGTTGGGCAAAAGCATATACTAGAGGTCGGTGATCAGTCTTGATAACGAAATGTCGACCCTCGAGTATATGACGAAAGAACTTGATTGATGCGAAGATAGCCAGGAGTTCGCGATCGTAAGTGTGTAACGTGATTCAGTCGCAGATAATTTTCTCGAAAAAAAACCAATAGGCTTCCATACATCGTCTTCCAATTGTTCGAGAGAAGCACCAATGGCAAAATCGGAGGCGTCAGTCGTAAGACTCAATGGAGCTGAGGATGACAAGAATGATGTTCTTGCTGCACCAACGATGCTCTCTTTACAGGCTTCGAAGGCTTGTTCGGAAGTGGGGTTCCATTCGATTTTTCGTTTATCTTTTTTTTTGGAGTCTTTCAGATACTCACATAGCGGTGCTTGGAGTCGAGCAGCTTGAGGAATACATCGGCGGTAGTAGTTTAGCATTCCTAGGAAACGACGAAGATCGCACACTGTTTCAGGTTTGGGATACGAAGTGATTGCTGCTATCCTTTCGGCTGGAGGAACGTAGCCATCCTTATTGACGATGAACCCGAGGTAAACAACCTCTTCTTTGCCGAATTGGCAATTGTTTGGGTTGATAGTGAGGCGATGTGATCGTAGAATTTCGAAAACTGTGTGGAGATGCTGTAGATGTTCCTCGTGAGAGTTCGACATGACTATTAAATCATCGATGAAACATCCAACGAAATCTAATCCGCGTAGAATGTTGTCCATGTGTCGCTGAAAAGTTTGAGTAGCATTCCGAAGGCCAGGCGGCATGCCCAGGAATTCGAAAAGACCAAACGGCGTTGTGACAGCTGTTTTTTCGATGTCCTCAGAAACAACAGGTATTTGATGGTAAGCACGAACGAGATCTATTGTTGAAAAAATGTTTTTTCCATGGAGTCGCTGAAAAATGTCTTCGATATGCGGCACTGGGTACCTATCCGGAACAGTTTGAGCGTTGAGTTTTCTGTAGTCACCGGTTGAACGCCAGCCGCCAAGCTTTTTGGGAACCATATGCAGCGGACTGGCCCACTGACTACTAGAAGGATGAATAACACCATGATGCAGGAGGAGATCAAAGTCAGCTTCGGCAATTTTGAGTTTTTCACCCGTGAGTCGACGAGGTCGTTCCACGACGGGTGGTCCAGAAGTCACAATGTGATGAGCAACCAGGCTATTTGTATCGGTGCGTGGCAAGGTTTGAGGCCTTGTGATGTCGTCAAATTTGTTTAATAATTTAGCATATTCGTTACCTTGAGGGGTGTCCGGTACGTCGAGATGCTCTATCATAGAGACGCTGTGGACAGAAGCAGTGCATACTTCGTCGAGAGCAACTGATAATGTCTGCGGATCAATTAATCGACGTCCTTTGAGATCAATGATAAGCCCGTAATAGACTAATAGATCAGCTCCAATAATGGGTGTTTTGACATCGGCGATGATAAAGGCCCATTTGAATTCCTTTGAGAGACCGAGATTGACCGATAAAATTCCTTGGCCATATGTCGAAATCACAGTGGAGTTGGCTGCATAATGCTTCAAATCAGTACAGATGAGTTTTCGTTTAATGCAGCTTCTTGGTACCAAAGACACAACGGATCCTGAATCAATAAGAAATTTTAAATGAAGAGAGCAGTCGTAAATGTGTAGGCGGAGTTTGCTGTTAACGGACATAATGTCGTTGTTATTGCTGTCGCCAACCGCCATTACAGACGACAGCTCATTTAGTTTTTCGACTGAGGTTTGGGAGCCAGCGGAAATTGGGATGAGCACGGTTGAATGCAGCGTCGAGCCTTCGCACCATATCTGTGATGAAAGATACAGATTCCTGATTCCCCTGGCTGATAATTACGCGAACGAGATTTTGAACGCGCCCTGTTATTTTGATCTGCATTTATTTTCTTTGCTATATTGTTGCAAACAGAGAGAAGCTCCGCAAGAGATTTTTCAATCGCTGGTGACTCAGCAGACTGAGCTCCTGACGCACATTTACACTGCGATGCAGAAGATCTTGCAGGTGAAGAGGTACGTATGGTCTGCGCACTCGTTGCCATTACTTGCGAACCATTGTAATTTTCTAAGAGTTCGTCTGCGGCTACAGCCAGTTCGTCAAGAGACGGAGCCTTAAAAATTTTTAAGAAACGCTGTGCGGAGATAGGAAGGAGGTCGAGCCATTTAACACGTAAAACATCTTCGGAAGCTCTATCGCCAGCAAGGTTTTTCATTTGCCTCAGTAGCTGAGATGGCTTTTTGTCTCCCAATTCAAGCTCATTTAGGACTCTGTGGAGTTGTCGATCTGCAGAGTCTGAGAATCTCTTTGTGAGGATAGTTTTTATGTATGTATATTTGTCTCTGTCAGGCGGATTACGAAGTACATCGGCGACTTCGCACATTGCTGCTGAATCAAGCTTTGACACAACGAGATGATACTTGCTATTGTCCGAGGTGATTTTCGAACTGATAAAAATTGACTCAATTTGCAGGAACCAGACATCGGGCATATTCTTCCAAAAATCAGGTAGTTTGCAACTCTCGACGGCCTCAACAGTGGTATTGCTGGATGTATTGGATCCTTCTGTCGATGTTGTTGCGGTCCCTCCGTCGTCATTCGGAAAAGGCGTCATGTTTTTTTTTTTTTGAATTGAGGTTACAATGCACTTGAGTAGACGGGGTCACCAATTATGGACTTTTGGTTAGGTCTCCAGAGGTGGTGGGGAGAAATAAGAGGTCCACAATGTTAGTTTAAGTAACGAAAATAAACAATAAATATATTTGATAATTAATAACTTGAAAAACAAAGAACAGAGCCACACGTGTGGTGGATAGAAAAGACTCGTAACGGCGGGGCCGGTTTGAAATTCCGAACTTTAAATGCTCCGACGGTTTAAAATTCCTAATTTTAATGTTCCGAAACTGAAAGCATCGTAAGGATCATGCCAGCGAAAGTCTACACAGTTGACTGTAAATGATGTAGAACGGTATGAGTAGCGATAAGAAAATAATACAAATGTGATTTCTTATACGAGATAATTTTCAGAAATCGTATGATTGAGATCAACGCTTTATTTGAATGACCAGTAATTCGACTTACAAAACTCCGAATATGTAATATTAAACTCGCCACAAATTACCGAAATTTTTATTCTAGAAAACGAACTATATCAGAAAGTTTAAATATAATAAAAGCTAATAAGAGATTCGTCAGGTTCCCGAAAGTTTTGGAATCCAAAAATCATATTTTCGATCATCCAGTTTGCGAAAACTTAAGTTTAGATAGTGTAAGATTCCGATATAGAACATTCAGAATGATCAAAATTCCGAAAACTCACACATAAAGCAGATAGCATGTAAGCCTGACGCGTTTAGATGGCAGCACCACTGCTCTGTCGCATGGATTTTCAGAGTTTCGGTCTTCGGGAAAAATTTTTTCGGAGTTTTGATCTTTCAGAGTACTATTGTTTCGGAATTTTGATCTTTCTCGGTAGAATTTTTTCTGAGTATTGATCATCTTTCACGTTCTATTGTAAACATATAATATGAGGATGTTTACACCTATCGGATATTCCTATTTTCGGAACTTTTCTCTGTAGAAACTTTTGCCATTCAGGATCTTGAATATATAACTCTACATTTTTTCGGAACTATGGACTCTCTGATTATGAGAAGTTGATACATGTTTTACATGCTATGTTTTCATGTTGACGCTTTATCGGTCGGATCCATGATTATTCTCATTTAATTTCGTAGTGGACTTTTATTTTCGGTTGTACAATAATTCTGTTTACAAAATTTTGTAATTGCAAATTTCTTGGAGTATTGTGTTCTAGATAAATAAATTCGGAATTTTGAGCGTTCTAATTTTTAAAGTTCGGAATTTCAACCCGCCCCCGAGGCCAAACAGGCGATTGTATATGATTTTAACAAAATTGTCATATTTAATCATTGGAAGCCTATTGAAAAAAAATCTGAGGATCATGCAGTGAGATCATGCACACTTAGTAAAAATATGTTGAATCTGTAGAAAAGGCAGGGGTAATACATAGGTTTGTGTTTTTTCACTGAGGATGATTATGTTCAACAAAAATTTTAAAAATATGCTACTGTGTGGTTCTTTTGTAAAAAAGATTTGACATAATGAACAATTTTTTATATAAAATTACCACCTGGAAGCTGTTAAAGAGGATACGTTAAGGCGGTTACACTTAGCTTTCCAAAACTACCATTAAACTTTTTGTACGATTTTTGTTTCCCTAGATACAGCCGATCGAAGTGAAACATCCGTTTTTCGCGTTAGTTGCCTGTAATTGGGTACCAAAAATAGTACAGTAATTAAAAAGAAACGGTTTGAAGGTAAGGATATTTTCAAAAAAAACTGGAAGATTCACGTCTTAGAATGCTTGGAAAATTTTTACCACCTAACATACACATTTTTACGTAAACATTTTTGGAAAATGTTTACGCGAGGTACAGCCACTAAAAAAGACCTAAATTTTCGGTACATTTTAGTGGTCCTTTAAGGATGTTTGCAATAACCCACGCCTCTCGATTTTTCGAAAGTCAACATTTTCAACCCCGTACGACCGATCGAAATAACAAAAAGTTTCAGCCTCCGCAGACAAATGGCATAAATGCGCAAATACTTTCTTTATTCCAATCGGACTAACGGTGTGGAAAATTTTTACCTTAGAAATTTGTTACTCTCTCTGTCGTTCTCACGGTGGCTAGATCGGCACGACATTTGGCCTTAATATCGTGCACCAATGTATTTCAACTCTTTTACGTAAATAAAAAAATGAAAACCAGTGAAAATTAAACTTTATAATAAATTGTTTTGTATAAGAGTCGGCGCAACAAAAATCTCTAAAAAAAATCAACTATTTTTGAGAAGCTACAAACATTTAATTTTCAACGACAACAAATCCATGAAGCCCTTAACATATTGATCAAGTCAAATATACATTAATGAAATTAAGATAAATGGTTTTTATCATCGCTGAATGAAATGATTTGTTTCTAAATGCATATGAATATTTAAAGAATAATTCTTCCGATTAAAAATTTTATTAGACAATTGTGAAAAATGAATAAAAAACTGTGGATTTTGCACATGTTTTCATAAGGAGCTTGAACACCATGTTTATGGGGATAGCTAAGGCATTTAATGAAAAGCTGGTGGAATAACGACTTCGGAAAAAGTCGAGCAGCGGAAAAACATAATTCCGAAAAAAAGCTAGCGTATTTTTGAAAACCAATAAATTAATTTCTAACGACGATGAAAAACTATTTACTTATTAACTTGTTGATTCTCTTATTATTGCATATCAATATTCGTAACGTCCGAAAGATGGCGATTTTCTTTTTTCGCAAATCGTTAATGTCCAGAAATTTTAGGCGATAAAATTTATGGTACGAATACATGAGCGTGGCATTGTAAAGTAGTAAAAACATTATAAAATACAGCTTGTGAGATTTTAATTCGAAATCAATCGATATAGTAGAAAACTGACGTAGCAGGTTGTCGGTACATGGGAAAATTTACTTGCTGCTAAGCTGATCGTTAGGTACGTACGATTCTATACTCGAAATCTACAGCCGAGACAAAAGTGGGGATATACGAGCGGCGGGGAAAAGTAAAGATGCTATGTATAAGACTATGTATATAAGACTATGTGTGTATAAGACTATGTATATAGACTAGATGCTATGTATGTATGAGAATACGGTTGTGAAGCCGCATGCGATAAAACAGCATACGATACTTGTCGCATGCGACAATTCTCGCATGACTTCCAGAATTGGGCCCCAGTAAGCGCTCAAAGTGCGTTCGACTTGCACGCTGAAAGCACACGTTATAGGGTGCTTTCCATTTACATGACTTTTGTGTCGACTCTTGTCAACTCGTGTCGACTCGAGTCGACTCTCGAAAACGAATAAATGGAACATCACATTTGCGCGAAAGCTGATGCGCACGAAATGGTGACGTTAGAATGTAAAAAGAGTAATGGCAACAAATTTAAGCTTTGCGATGAGTAAATAAAAATGTAAAAATTGCTTATGTATTTAAAGTTCTGTGTATTATGTTTAAATAGCATAAACGTAATATATACTACATAAATAATTGCAATATGAATAAATCTACAGAGTAACGTATTCATGTCCATGGTGTATATTTCTAAGAGCTGAAATATGTTTTTGCAATTTACAATTGTATGTTATTTCAAAATTAAATTATTGATCTTATTAGATGGACGAGGATCTATTAACTGTCCTGCTGAATTATAATTATAATTAGAGGATGAGGATGGAGGAGGCTGTCCTGCTGAATTATAATTATAATTAGAGGATGACATTAACTGTCCTGTTGAATGAATCCAGCAGTATTAGCAGCAACAATAATAGCAGCAGCAGCAGTTCAGATTCTTCAAGCAATGATGGTTTTAATCCGCTATTAGAAGAAGATGACTACGAAAATGATCTTTTATTCCCCCTTCTCCACTTTCTAATAGACGGAAGTGAACGGCAGCGTGTGCAAAATTTTCTCGAAACTGTTAATGCTAAAAGCGATGAGGAGTTTAGAGAAAATTTCAGATTGAAGCGACCAATTGTTAACATATTATTAGGTAATTATGTACAAATATTTCGTTATGGTATACTGATGTTTTTTTTTTTTAAAGCTGGTATATATACGTCAATATATTTGCAGGAAGTTTGGAAAATAGTGGATTCATTCCAACCCATACCTTTGGTAAGGAAAAGAAACCTGCTGAATTGTGTTTATTAATGACACTTTGGTTTCTCAGCAACAAGGAGTCAAATAGATTACTGTCAAATCTTTTTGATATTTCATTATCATCTGTATTTCGCATAGTGCGAAGAGTCATTGATTGGATCATTACCCTTGTTCCTCAGTTCATTAAATGGCCAGAAGGAAATAACCTTGTGAGAATATCTGAGAGATTTAAAAATGTAGCAGGTATTCGTGGCTGTATTGGCGCAATAGAAGGTTCTCATATTCATATTAATAAGCCAGAAGGAAATGGTAGACTATATTTTAACAGGAAACAACATTATTCTATTCTACTGCAAGCTGTAGTTGACTGCGACCTAAAATTCACGAACGTATATTGCGGGGTCCCGGGCTCTTTTCACGATGCCAGAATATTAAGAAGATCCGATCTATTTGTAGCAGCCGAACAGAATCGCGAAAGAATTTTTCCTAACAATAGCTCCAATTCATTTTCATAAAATTGTATATTATATAAATATAAGCAATAAATGTATAATTCAAAATGTATATGCCGCATATACATTATTATATATATTATTATCATGCTGCATAACTGTAAATGTTAAATAAATTCAGTAGATTTTGTATCAAAAGTTTTTTTATTTTATCTTTGGGGAGAAACAATATATTTGTTTGTGCTAGCTGCACTTTCTATACTTTTGTAACATATAGTAATATAAATTAAAAAAAAAAAAATATGATAAATGTAGAAAGTGCAGCTAGCACGAACAAATCTAATAATACCATCTTTGGGTTTAAGTACATAAAAACTTTGGGTTGATAAAACTACAAGTATTAACTACAAGTATAAAACTATAGATATTAAAATACTATACGGTATGTAACAAAACTATGGAATACATTTAAAGTCTTGAAGGCGTTAACGGCATTAATCAATAAAGCACTCTAACTTGTGAAAGTATTTTTTTGGTCCAGAATACTTTTTAGAAGATTGCACTTCTCTCTTTCTATATTCATTTTTTCCCTGTGTCTTTCCATTTTCTTTGCCAATTTTAAATCTTCAAAACGTAGCCTCTTTTGTTTTAAATCGAATTTTTCTTTTTTTTAATTGTAATTCTTCTTCTTTCCGCTTTTTCTCGTTTTCAGCTAATAACTATTTTTCAGCCTTTTCTTCTTGTATAATCTTGAGATGCTGTAGCCATTGCTTCTTCAATTCCATCTTCGTTTTTGTAATTCTCGAACCAGTTCCGTGAGCAGCTTTACGTTTTATTGTATGAGGTACATTGCCGCTTGGGAAGATTTTAACTTCTGGGGAAGTTGAAATCTTGCTTCCTATATTATTTGTATCCTTATTTTCTTTATTTTGATTTTTATTTTCATATTGCTGTTGTGGAGTATTAACAAAATCTGGTAGTGGTGAATTAAAAGAACTGCAAACTGGATCATTGACACCTTTTTTATCACCTAAAATTTCCGACAGACGCGCTCCTCAAATTCGTCTAAAGATTTTGGATCGTTGCCACTTCCTCGGTTATGATCTTTTTTTTTATTGTATGATTTTTTTATAGATGCAAACTTCCAACGTGCTTGATCGTCAATTATCTATAGTTGACAAAATGTAAATTGTACATAATAATAGGTAGTTATATAACTAGTATCCTCTTTTCAATAGTATAATTCTGACCTGTTTGGAAATCAACGAAGAAGCATTTAGCTCATGAGCGATGGCTTGCCAAAATTTTTTATTTTTTTTTGTTCGGTCTGCCTCAATATCTCTTGCCTCGTACGCAGATAAAAGCGCAAGAGTTGCTGAACGGGTCCATACAACTTTCGTTTCCAGATTTTCCTCAAGTTCATGTGCGGTAACAGTGTTTTGTTTACCACAGTTTTCTGCGGTTTGCTCCTGAACTTCTGTTTTTGACTGTAGTCGATTCTGTTGCTGGTGCGATGTCGATGTTATTGGCAATAATTTTATTTTCCCTTTTGTCTGCAAGGCCTTCTATTCGTCAAATGTTATGCGCTAAAAAAAAAAATAATAATCATTTTATTTCAATTAAGAAAGAAATTAGAGAAATGTTCCGTTTAATATTGACACAAAAAACAATTATTATAAAGTAAAAGAATTATTAATACACAACAATGTGTGCAAAATGGACTCTAACCTGTATGTGCACACAGCACATAGCTGAAATATACAGTTAGTTCGTTTTATTCGTATAGTAATTAATTATCTGTTTTACTAATATCTGTTATTATATATTATCTGTTTATTAATATCTGTATTGTGACGTTTTGGTTCCCGCACACTTTCCTCTGTGAGTATACTGTATGTGTGATGTTCAACTCTCATAAACTCACCACTCTAGCAGAGTCTTTCCCGATTTGTGTCGCCGACTCACGGCGACACAAATCAAATGGAAAGCACTTTTGGCGACAAAATTCGACTTGTGTCGACTTGTGTCAGTAAATGGAAAGCACCCATAATAATACCAAAGCACGGTACAGGGTGCAAGTCGAACGCACCGTTGGAGACCGAGCTGAAGAAAGCGTGCAAACCGAACGTACCCCTTGTCACATCGTTCACCGGTGTTGTCAGTTCAGTACAATTGTACTAAATCTAATACGTTTTCAAAGTATTTAGTACGTTAGTACGCCTTTTGTAAATCTATTACGTTTTTTTATTTTTGAGTTCCTGATTACGAAAAGCACTCGAAAACTCATGAAAACCCTATTCCATCTTCCATCCCCAAATTTTCCGTTCCTCAACTGGAAAAAGTTCCGCGCCATTTAGCGGTTGTTGCGTACATGTCTACAAGATGTTATTAGTTTGGGACAAATACAAATAATGTAATTTCGATTAAATATAAAATATAGTGGAGACCGAAATGAATAAATATTGTTACTATTATTACATATTAAGACAAATTTTAAACAAATTCGACATAAAAAACATTTATGTCAAGCAGCTCTAATGAATATGTTTTATTTTCTAATATAACATTCCTAAATCCGATCATAGCAGATTTTGGTTCAATGCGAGGCTCATGATCCCATGGTCGCGGGTTCAAGCCCTCCATGTGTTGATTATTTTTTTAAATTAATAATGAATAGAGTTCATAATATCATAATAACATATGAATAATTAAATTTCTTCAATTATTGAACAAATTAATTATTATCAACAATTATAATTTTTTTTTTTTCATATTTCTTTTATGTAGTAGAGAAGGAAATAATTGATTCCATTAAATTATTCAAAAACCCAATTCTTTGCGTATCTGACTACATAGCAAAGACGAATTCATGTTCGAGTTACGTGGCTGTTGGACATCCTTGCTCGTTAGTTCTAAATTTGACTTCTGAATTTCTTTCTCTTTACTCAATCGGTTTTTACTCAACGTCCATAGGTTCATAGTTCGGTATTGGTAGAATGTAGAATAAAACAGTGCTGCCATCGCACATGAGGCAAGGAAGATTCAAGAGAAGGCTCTCGAGTTTCGTTGAACGGTTAAACGGACAAGCTGTGTTAGCTGTGCATCGAGGACCGGCAATTTTGTGATTTGTGATTCCCCAGTGTGTTTCGTTTTCTTCATTACTAAAAATTAGTGAGAACAAATAAACGAGTTTTAATTTGAAAAAAATAAAATAAAAACTATCACGGAAAGATGAGTGCAAGATTTTTTAGAATTTTTTGCCAGCAAAAACGAGGTTAGAACATTTTTTTCGAGTAAGAGAAGAAAAATACAACCTAGGCCTTGAATTTGGCGATTTTATCCAGTATTATCCACTCGCATTAAATGAAACAGTCTTAACCGTAAGCTATAGCTATTTGTTTACAAGTAAACAACATGTGAGCTCTTGTGTTTTTTTTTCATTTCTGGCGCGTGTAACGGAAAAAAACAGTACCTTGTCCATTGTCCATTTCAAGGTCAAATGAGGCACATGAATATTAAAAATGTACCTGTGTTCTGAGTTTACAGTGACCTTTTTAACTGGAAACTTGTATTCAACATTATAGGTTTTTAATATTTAAACCGCGAAAATCCGGCACCAACAACAACAACGGCAATAGTGAGAGCGTTGATGATCCCGTCGTTCGGTGTAAACCATCGACTTCGAAAAATCATGAATCTGAGCAAACAGCAGATAACACCTGCAGGTAAGTCTGATTAGTTCAACAGATACTCGAGCGGCACACAGTTGACACAGTCACACATCCGTAATTTAACGTTAGCCAACTGCCAAAAGTATTATTGTGTTTTTGCGAAATATCAATACATCTTTTCAGAAAAATAATATTTCATTTTTTTTTATATGGCTCCGCGATAAATTTAACAGAATTCTATCACTAAGATTTATGATTTAGTTCAAATCGTAATTTTGCTTTTTGCATGTAAGATTTTTACTGGCAAACAACTTATTGTGCCCCGCATGGCAATATAAAATTAGCTGGAATCAATTGCAACATAAATTGATTGGCAACAGGAAGCCAGCATAAATAATAGCTAAGACAGCACATTCCTACAATCGATCGCCGCATGGGTCTATCGACCCCGAGCGATCCCACCCTAAAATGCTGACAGGGCATTACGCCACCGAACTTCGAGAACGTTCCGCGATGACCAATAAATCAAAAGAAGGGGTAAAATCGATACCATTTGGGGGAAACTCGTAAATCATTAAAAGCAGAAATAATACCCAAATTCGCCAGTCTGCGACAGTCTACGACGAAATATTGAACGATTGGTCTCAAGGCAAACACACCTTGACTTTGTATTTTTATCTTTAACTTTATCAATAAACCTACGTTAACTTGTTTTAAGTATTGAGTTGGAGTTTTGGCTCAATTATTGGCAATAATCCCCAAAATACCCGTCCTCGACAACTCGTCCCCACGTGACGGTCTTCGCGGGCACAACAAACTAAACAATATTTCAAAAGATTTTGTTCTTTGCATTTTTTCGATTCATTCTTTGCATTTTCGTTCCTTGCATTTTTTATATTCATATCTTCCCCTACCATTTAATAGGAATACCGAGACACAATCGGCGGGAAAGTCGTCGTCTGTCAAATTTAAACGCAAGGCAATGGACAAAGTACAAGAAACGAACGACCATCCAAAAAAAAAAAAAAGTTCCACTTCTTTCTGACATAGTGTCTCCAATCGAGATTTGCGATTCGGATCTTACCGACGACAATGACGACCGAATACAGGAAAAAAGTAAAGGGGAAAAATCAAAAAAATCCGAAATTCAACACTATTTACAGGATGAAAAAAAGATACTAAGCTCATCAAGACTGCTGAGCTCAAAATGATTATGTTTTTGTACGAACATAGTTTACCTTTCGTGCTTAAGGACCATTTTGGAAAGTTCCTCACATCTGTGTGTCCTGACTCTGAAATCGCAAAAGCCGTGAGAAGTGCTCGAACAAAGGCCATGAGTTTGACAAAAGATTGTATCGCAGCTGTGCAAATTTCATCGATCTCGGAACAATTGAGAAACGGAGTCTTTTCAATTATCATTGATGGAACTACAGACATAATAGCCGAGAAATCTCTTGCAATTGTTGCGCGTTTTTACGACAACCAACGAAGGCAATGCAAAGATAAATTTCTTGGACTTATTAAAGTAGTTTCGTGCACCGCCGAGGATTTGTTTACTGCGATCTGCAATCATTTCGTAAATCTCGACATTCCCATAACCAACATGATCGGAATGGCAGCTGATAACGCTTCCGTTATGATGGGATCGATTAGCGGAGTCCAAGCTCGATTCAAACAAATACTCGGACATTTTTTTGTGCTTGGCTGTGTATGCCATTCGTCTCATCTTTGTTCCTCAACAGCAGCACAGAAGTTGCCAAGGAGTTTAGAGGACATGATCCGAGGCATTTACAATTACTTTGCGCAGAGTAGCAACAGAGTGGCGAAACTGCAAGAATTTCAGACTTTTGTGGAACTGAAGCCACATAAGCTGTTGCGTCCGAGTCAAACGAGATGGTTGTCTCTTCAGGTGAATGCTTAAGTCATTTTTCTGCCTCCAGTAAACTTTCTATTGATCTTACATTATCAAAATTATTAAAGCATTTATTTTATTATGCATTTTTAAAGTGAAATTGATTTATACATTTTTTAAATGAAATTGAATATATCTTGTCCTCCAGGCGGCTGTCGATCGTGTCTTGGAAAACTGGAACGCACTGATCCTCTTCTTCACGAATGAGTGCTTCGAAGATAACCTATCATCGACTCAAAACATTCTCGGCCAATTACAAGCACCTATATACAAGGTATATTTCTCGTTGCTTTCCTACGTCTTGGAGCTTGTAAACAAACTCAACGTTGAAATTCAAGCCGAGAAACCCAAACTCCATCTCTTACTGAGTCGAGTACGAGCCTTGTATCGATCGATACTTCGTAATTATATTCAGATAAATTATCTTGATAACATGTCTCTACAAAAAATTGATCCAAGCAATCCCAGGCATTTCTTAAAATTGGAAAACGTTTATTTTGGCGCACAAACAGATGTGCTGTTATCCAATAGCAACATCGATCCGAAAGAACTCCACAACTTTCGAACGCACGCTCTCGGCTATTACATAGTTCTAGCAGAGCAGATAAAAAAACGCTTCAATTTTGACGACGAAGTTCTTTTATTTATGAGCTGGTTTAATCCCGTAACTGCAATATCGGGGGGCATCTCGAATATAGCAACACAAGCTCTGAAACTCTTTCCACAATTCGTAAACGATGTGGAAAAATTAAACACTGAATGGCGTTTGTTGGCCGATTTATCGGAACTCGAAGCGTATAAAGAAGAAACATTAGAAGTTTTTTGGTCGCATATCTTTCATATTAAGAATTATTTAAAAGATGTGATGTTTCCACATTTGACAACACTAGTCAAAGGGTTGTTGTGTTTGCCTCATTCATTGGCGGCGGCTGAACAAGTTTTTTCACAACTGAATCTGATGAAAAACAAGACCCAGAATAGATTACATGTCAATACTTGCGAGAGCACTCTTCATGCAAAAGAGTATTTGGGTGATGGTGACGAAACGTGTCAAAGCTGGCAACCGAGCCAGACGTTCCAGACGTTATTGAATAGAAAGCCGTAGTACGATTCGAATATCGAAAAACCGAAATAAATGAGTACGTAGTACTCTAGTAGTCAGTCCTAAGCACATACCTCCTTACTTAACATTAAGAAAAAGGCTTACTGTTCACAAAATTAAATATAACAATATTACACAGAGGCAGCTTAAGCTTGCACTAACAAATAAACGTGTATAACACATTTATGCATCTCGTCAGTAGATCTACCATTATTTAAGTAAACTTGTAAATCACAACTGTGATAATTATGATGTACTTTGTGAACAAAAACTGTGATGTATTTTATGATTAAGAATATAAACTATGATGTTGATTGAAAATTACAATATTACACAATAAAACGCTAATGTTTCTGCATATTTTGTATCTACTCCATTTAATTTGAACTGGCCGCCGATTTAGAACTAAAATTCGATATCTGTTACGGTTTGGCGCTGCCGTCTAGTACCAAACGGTGGCTTACTCTACGTTCACACGTCTGTTTATACGATCGTCGGTCTTCTGTCACACTGTTCACGTCGACTGTCCAAATAACTTCGTTCGTTCATCGTTTGTCTAAATTCGTTCATCGTCTGTCTAAATAATAATATTTCCGGGAAACAATGAGAGATGTGTGAATTTGATTTAAAATATTTATGTTATGTAAGTTTTGTGAAAACAGTGCGGGTTGTTTACTCCTATGGCAATCGGTTCGCGAGTGTTTGTTTGTTAATATATAACGTATAGTGTTGGGCAATGTCTCCTTGTATAAATACTTAGACTTTCCGCTATTTGTGACAATTTTGCTGCAATCGAAATATCGGTAATGTTTTAACTTATTAGTTTCGGAAGTGTTTGGTGCAGGACGCGTGGACCACAAATGTAAATTTCGGAAAAACTATTTTTTGAGGTTCGGTGATATATATATAAGAGTCAAAAACTTTAAATGTCTGTGTGTTGATAAACGGCAAATGCGAATTTGTGTATATAAAAGTTATTTCGATGTTCAGTGGAAAAAAAAGTGTTACGCATTGAATTTGTACGATAAAATTATACATATGTGAAAAATATTTATAAAGGTTTTGATTACACAACTGCGAGAAAAATTAGTTCGTTAACCTATAACTTCGAATCTTCTTTTTAATCGGAAATTTTATTTCTTAATAAGGCAAGAACACGCAAATATTGTATATATGTTGATGAATTCAAATAAACAACCGAAAACTTTAATCAAATGAATGTTTGCTAATTAGATTTGTTGCGTCATTATTATTTTAATATATTCTCATATTTTTCATTATTCAGTTTGGTTGTGTCTTTCGGTCCCTTTTTTTATCTCATTGATACGCATACCAAGATCAAGGATCCATACGAAGTTTTATCATTTTATTGGACAATATGTGTGCTGTGTATTTCTACTTCTTCGCTTTGACTGTGTCAACATGAATTAAAAAATTTGTTACAAAAAGTAATTTCTTGCCCATTTATTATATGAATGGGATAAAATGTCTGTTATTGTAACGCAATGGGTACATCCTAACTTTATATAAAGACAGTTTACGGCGCAGTGTATGCTAAGTTCTTTTCTGCTTCGGTTGTGCCATAATAAATTCAAAAAGTTGTTTCAAAAAGTCTTTGGATAATCTTTTTCTGATGGTATCAAAATTTGAATCATTGAGATGCAGCGGGCACCTAAAAAGTTTGACAACTTTATGAAGTGACATATATGCTGAGTATTTCCACTTTTTGTCTGTGATTGTGGCATTATTAATTGAAAAATTCATTACAAAAAGTCTTGGGCTGCTCATTTATTGATGCGATCAAACTTTTTGTCTGCGCATTGCCATGGAGACATCCAAAATTTCTGAATTTTGTTAGACACAATATGCGCTAGTCCTTTCACTTTTCTTCTTCAGGTGTGTCATAATAAATTTCAAAAGGTTGTTTCAGGAAGTCTTCAGGAGCTCTTTTTCTGATAGAATCAAAAAATTTGTATCATTGAAATGCAATGGATACCTGCAAATTTTTAAATTTCTGTGAAGCGGCATGTATGCCAAGTTTTTCCACTTATCAGCTTTGACTGTGGCATATGGATTATAAAATTTGTTACAAAAGTCTTTAGCTGCTCATTTCTGAATAGGATCGAAATTGCTGTCTTCGAAACCCATTGGATACATAGAAAATTTTTGAATTCTGTTGGGCTTGTAGAGCACTGTGTTTTTTTGCTTCCCCTCTTTACTTCTGGTATAATAAATGTAAAAAGTTGTTTCAAAAAGTCTTTGGGTGCTCTTTTCCTGATAGTATCAAAACATAGATAATTGAACTGCAGCGGATACCTGCAAAATTTAAAAATTTTGTGAAGCGACATATGTGCTAAGTATTTCCACTTCTCATCTTTGATTGTGGTATTATGATTTAAAAAAATTGTTACAAAAAGTCAACGGATGCACATTTTTGGATGGGATAAACATTTCTGGCTTCAGAACGCAACGGATATATCCAAAATTTTTCAATTTTGTTGGACTAAAAATGGGTGTCATGTTTTTTCACTGTCCCACATTAATTTTGGCAAAATAAATTTAAAAAATTTGTTTTAAATAGTCTTTGGGTGCTCTTTTTCTGATAATATCAAAATATGTATCATTGGCATGCAGCGGATGCCTACAAACTTTGAAAATTTCGTGAAGCGACATGTGTGCTAAATATTTTCCATGTTGGGTTCCGATTTGGCATCGTAAATTGAAACATTTTTATTTAAAAATTTTCCTTCTGTGGTCGCTCTGGTTCTGATGGCATCGAAATTTGCCCGAAGCTAATGCAACTAATACAACTATCCGCATTCCATTCTCCGAATAACTCACTCCATTTTCTTGGGCAGGATCCTGGTTTGAATTTGTCTACTTCGTTCAGTATATTGTTTCGAAGTACCCATAAAATACTATTTGAACTTTTTGAAATTCAATTAGTATATGAGAATAACTGTCACACAAAACAAAATTAGTGAATCCTTGCGGAAAGCTAAGGTTAGAGGTTTCGCAAAAAGTTATAAAAAAAATTGAGCTATACTAAAATATATGTGGCCAAGTACGGGAGGCTTTATCGTGTGACAAAATGTTCAAATACTGTTGAATGTTGATAGAGAAAAGAATCAAGTTCGAAAATGTAGTTGTTTTACCAACCAGAATGAAAATAAAAACTCTGTATTAATAAGTGTCCGAAGCAAAAAAAGATTGCAAACGAAAAAAAATTAGATGAAAAAGAATTTCGGCCGAAGTATTTGGCGAGGTTGTCACCATGACCGATACATTATATGAATTAAGTGAAAAAACATTCGTCAAGTACTTCGGCCGAATTTTTTTTTAACCTAATTTTTTCTATGTTTTATAAAACAATTTGTAAGCCAAGGATGACGCATCACATTCTTTCGTCATTTCATCTTTGAAAGAATAATAATTCTGAGGCTCCTTCTGATAATAAAGTTAAATATAATTATCTATTTATAGCTTATAGACCCAAATTGCTAATATCCTCGCTGCCTTTTCACCCCTGAATTAGAATAAGACATATTCTAATACACAACTTGAAAGCTAATGATAAAGAATTTAATTTTCTGAATTTTTGCCTTGGGGAAAAAACTGGTACTTGAGGTCTCTTCTATAACACCTTCCTGCCAAGCTATAATCGAATTACTAACATCTATCAACGACTAACAAGCTATCAACGAATTAGTAACATCTCGAAAATACTTCGAGTCTGTAGTTAACTCTTTTGAAAACATTATAACTTTTTTTCTTATCACAGAAACAAAACACTCCTATATTTAAACAACCTCAATAACAATGAATTTATGGTAGAAAATCTGTCTCATTCTCTTATATCGAATTAGTAGTTTTTTTGTTTTATACAGACTCTATTGGAGTCTATATAAAGCGAAATATATGAAAATACTATAGAAAAAAGAAGTGATATCAAATAGCAAAATTCCCCTCCCGGGGAAAAAAAACCTGGACAAGTACATTGGCGGTCTTTCGTTTCCCTATAATATCACAAAAAATCCAAAACCCCACAATTTTTTTTTTTTAATGTTTACTAATTTTATTCATATCCCGGAGGGAAACTAACCATATAGATCATGAAATATCCGGCCAAAAAACCAGACTTCACAATAAATGTTACTTTGAATTTATTTCCACAGAACAAAACAGGAATCAAAACATTAAAAAATCAGTGTTATCAAGATGAGAAAAATCTTTCTCATCTTGATAATGCTGATTTTTTAATGTTTTGATTCCTGTTTTGATCTGTGGAAATAAATTCAAAGTAACATTTATTGTGAAGTCTGGTTTTTCGGCCGGATATTTTATGATCTATATGGTTGGTTTCCCTCCGGGATATGAATAAAATTAGTGAACATAAAAAAAAAAAAATTGTAGGGTTTTGGATTTTTTGTGATATTATAGGGAAACGAGAGACCACCAATGTACTTGTCCAGATTTTTTTTCCCCAGGGGGGGATTTTTGCTATTTAAAAATTAAGTGAGAAGAAGAAAAAGGAAAAGTTATACTACTAAGTTACCATCGTGGATTCTAAGATTTTCAAAATCTTTGCACGGTGATTCTTTAGATAAGTCCTTATTTCTTTCCGTTTGTACCTGGTGGACGTACCAAAATATTTTTCCGCGACGTTAGTGATTATTTTAGGCTGAAGTGGAGCATTTTCTTTGAGATCCTCAATGTAGGGCTTCATGAGATCTGCTGTTCTATTTAAACGAGTCATCCACTCAACTTCATATTTGTGGCGAACGGAGGCTTGGGGATTAAGGAAGGAACGCAACTACCCACCTAGTCATAAAAAAATTTGACCTAAGTAGTACTTAATTTGGCAACGTCGCTTTCGGTTGATATGTGTGCGCGTGTATATGCGTGTTCAAAGCATTGCATATGCCGTTGACAGCTCATCAGCTGTGTCAGTGAATTTTCGTTTAATTTAATCGCGAGTTCGTTATGCCAAAAGAAAAAAAGCCGAGATTTTATTGGAAAGGTAAAATAGTTACCGAAAAGGTGTACCGGGCTAGAATTAATCAGCACGAAGCAGGCAGAAACGTTCGGAGCACATCATTGCGTGACAACAAAAAGATTTCAAGTGTATATGTATCTCAATTATTTGAAAAGTAATTGAGACTGTGTTAATATTACGAATATTATTTGAGTTAAAAAATATTCTACTTATATGTAAGATAATACGTATGAAAAATAAAATTGTTTTTGAATATGTAATTTATTTATTTATTCTATTGATATTAAATATAATATGTCATGTAAACAAAAAACACAAAATTATAAAAATATGTAACAGTCAGCCGGCACGAATTTTTACATACGTTGAAATTTCAAAATGCGCGCTCATAACCTCGAATATGCGACGTTGCAGCACTTCAAGCAAAGGTCCGAAAATTTGCTATGAGTACTTTTTATTGTTCTTATTATTCCTGTCATAAGTCACCTTTCAATATTTTTAAGCCAGATAAATGATTCTAAGTATTTCATCTCTCTGCTGTTTAAATTTCGTCTTGATCTATCCATCAATTACGGAGATATGAGGAATAATGTAGCGCTAACTCCGTGATTTCTCATAAGAGGCCATGTTGAATTGGCTTGCAAAGAGATAAACAAAATTATAAATATCTCGCGTAAAAACCCACCTCGGACCTTAAAAATTTGTATGAGTTTCTTTTATATTATAATCGAACATTCTGCCAAGTTTGGTATTTGTCTGTCCATCAATTCTATTTCCTGCGTTACTTCCTTAAGTAGTAGCGCTATGACGCCAAAAAAGTCGTTTTTTGAGGAGATGAAACTGGAGGCTCGACCGTTCTCTCGCACTTACGCTTAACCCTATACTAACTACTACGAAAAGTTCTTTCAACGTACCTTCAATATTTTCAATATTCACCACTGCATGGTTCTTCAGAAATCGGAAAACGGATAGGCGTTCTGATGGCTTGAGAGGTCTTCTCCAAGCTTTTTCGATAATCAAGTCGACGATACTGAGAGGTAAATTAGGTGTTTGCTTATATTGTTCAACAAGTTGGAGATTTATTATTGCCAGAAGTAGTCCGGTATATCTAGGATTTTGGGCCGGGAACGGAATGGATCGTGCCGCCATTATCTAAATTTTGATTAAATAATGTGTTCGAACGAGTTTGGTTTATTATAATTTTTGCCGAAACACGTCGAAACGAAATTTTGACAGAAACATCACGAAAAATCGCCAGCAGGGAGACCTACGTGAAGTTAGCCCCCTGACTTTATTTTTTTAAACTTTCGTTACGATACACGTTACGAACGAAACGTTTCGTTGCTGCCGCCTCTGCACACCGCACGCGATGAGCGATGAGCGATGAGCGATAGACCTCTGTGAATTTGGCCGACTGATTTTGGATTTCTGAATTTTCGTTTATGTCAATCGTTTGTCGGGTTCTTGTCGGTGATTGTCGGATCAAAATCGACGTTTGTCGGAAATTAGTTAAATAGAAAAATTAAAAACAAAAATCCATGTGAAGTTAGCCGATTTTTTTTTTAATTTTGAGATATCATAAATTTTCAAACGCCTAATCAAAGCGCAATCGTTTGTCGGACACGAGTTTCGTAATTAAAAAGTTTGTCGGATGTTTATTCATTAGAAAAATATTTAAAAAATATTTTATGTGAAGTCAGCCGATTTTTCTCAAATTGTAAGATATTACACATTTTCTAAAGCCTAATCGAAGCGTGATCGTTTGTCGAATAATAATTTTATAATTAAAAAGTTTATCGGATGTTTGTTCATTATAAAAATATTAAAAAAACATTTTATGTGAAGTCAGCCGATTTTTCTCATATTATTTTTTCTAACCTTAAATTTTAGTTTCACGAAGGCTTTGGCATAGATATATCTATAGATATATCTATATATTTGCATATATAAATATATTATACATATTATATAATAAACCGGATATATTATATATATTATATAATAAACCGGATTTAGGTTTAAAGTGAAAAACTATTTTTTTCTTGAAAATACAAGATTAAAGAAGAGAAATGTCGCTGCATTCGAGTTTTTAAGCTTCGTAGAGCTTCACATAAAAAATCACTTTTTAAAAATTTCTACAGCTATCAAATTTCTTTACGTTGAGTTCAAATTTGGAGGTTCGTCTTTTTTTATATTTTTATATTTTTTTCAGATAAAAAATCACTTTTTCAAAATTTCAAATATTTCTACAGCCATCAAATTTCTTATGTTGAGTTCAAATTTGGAGGATCGTCTTTTTTTTAGAACCTACTTTCTTGAAAAAAATCGGCAGCCAAATCGCTGACCCAAGCGCGCAGGCTGCGGTCGAAATGTAATGGATCTGTCCATATATAAGCTCTACGAAGCTTAAAGACTCGAATGGAGCGACATTTCTCTTCTTTAATCTTGTATTTTCAAGAAAAAAATAGTTTTTCGCTCTAAACCAAAATCCGGTTTATTATATAATATATATAATATATATTTGGTTTATTATATAATATATATAATATATCCGGTTTATTATATAATATATATAATATATATATATGCCAATATATAGATATATCTATAGATATATCTATGTCAAAGCCGTTGTGAAACCAAAATTTAAGGTAAGCAAAAAATAATTTGAGAAAAATCGGCTGACTTCACATAATGAACAAACATCCGACAAACTTTTTAATTATAAAATTAGTATCCGACAAACGATCACGCTTCGATTAGGCTTTGGAAAATGTGTAATATCTTACAATTTGAAAAAAATGCGTTGACTTCACATAAAATGTTTTTTTAAATATTTTTATAATAAACAAACATCCGACAAACTTTTTAATTATAAAATTAGTATCCGACAAACTATCACGCTTCGATTAGGCTTTGGAAAATGTGTAATATCTTACAATGTGAAAAAAATGCGCTGACTTCACATAAAATGTTTTTTTAAATATTTTTATAATAAACAAACATCCGACAAACTTTTTAATTATAAAATTAGTATCCGACAAACGATCATGCTTCGATTAGGCTTTGGAAAATGTGTAATATCTTAAAATTTGAGAAAAATCGGCTGACTTCACATAAAATGTTTTTTTAAATATTTTTCTAATGAACAAACATCCGACAAACTTTTTAATTATCAAATTAGTAACCGACAATCAATCGCGCTTCGATTAGGCTTTGGAAAATGTGTAATATCTTACAATTTGAGAAAAATCGGCTGCTTCACATAAAATGTTTTTTTAATATTTTTCTAATGAACAAACATCCGACAAACTTTTTAATTATGAAACTCGTATCCGACAAACGATTGCGCTTTGATTAGGCGT
The DNA here is from genome assembly GCA_963989365.1 of Rhimphoctona megacephalus. Lineage (NCBI taxonomy): Eukaryota > Metazoa > Arthropoda > Insecta > Hymenoptera > Ichneumonidae > Rhimphoctona > Rhimphoctona megacephalus. The sequence continues at coordinate 24,899,856 of OZ022415.1, forward strand.
TTGAAAATTTATGATATCTCAAAATTGAAAAAAATCGGCTAACTTCACACGGATTTTTGTTTTTAATTTTTCTATTTAACTAATTTCCGACAAACGTCGATTTTAATCCGACAATCACCGACAAGAACCCGACAAACGATTGACATAAACAAAAATTCAGAAATCCAAAATCAGTCGGCCAAATTCACAGAGGTGAGCGATAGCCAATGAGACCTCTGCTTTTCCGAACGTCACATCCGCCGCGAGCTCCCTCGCGACGTCGCTCACGGAGTTGACCAAGTTTCAACTTTTTCACCGCTTGACGCTCGCGACGAGCGACGGCGCGTTCTGCAGTCGACATTTTTAAGCCAGTATAATCGTTCTGTCTCTATCCAACACATGGAGAATGAAAAAGTACAATGAAAGAATAAGTTTTCGAACGCGCCTGTATAGTTGTTGACAGTTGTGTTTGGTGCTGGTGAAAAAACTGACTTGTGTAAAAATTTTGAGGTTGTTCATTGCAAAGACCTTAAAATAAAGTTTAAAAAATTCAGCATGTCATTTTTATTTTCTTTTATTGATTTACACATATATTTTAGCAATTTTTTAGCACTTCACCATCTGTTTACCACGTAACCTCACTTTCAATGTCTTGTGTACTGTTGCGATGCTTGTCGCTTGCGTCGCTCGTCGCTCGTCGCTCGCGGTGTGAACATAGGAAAATAAATTTTCACGAACGCGTCGCTCATCGCTCATCGCTCATCGCTCATCGCGTGCGGTGTGCAGAGGCTCTTAACGCGAAAAATATTAGTTACCATTAGTACCACGGGGTGGTGTTTTTCCGCGGCGTCATTTCAATTCGACTATCGATTCATAAAAAAAAAGTCACGCTTCTCGGCTTGCTTCAGACGCTAATTTCATATATTACAGCTGTCAAACTATGTCAAATGACATATATTCGATGTTGTTTTGCGCCTCATGCTCAGCGACATATCTCAAGTTAATCTTGCGTAATCAAACGAAAAAAAAGTTTCATAAGTACGTGACTGTAAGGAAATTTTGAACCTTTGGCCACAGTTTGGCACATTAAAATATTAAAAATCAGGATGAATTCCGTTAATTCGACACTGTCTCCGTATTTAAAAACATACAAAGAATGGATATTGAACAAACCGCAACTTATAGCTGACATCGAGAGTACGATACGATGCTTGTCGTACTTTACAGCCGGTTTGTTTATACATTATTATCACTGATACGTAGTTTATTAAAAGTATTGTATAGAGAATAAAATAAATGTTTTTCTTAATTTTGTATCAGGGCGCTTCACCAGCTCATCTCTGGCTTCGGAGCTCATATATTCTATGCCGAATCTTTTGATCCTCCTGAACGATCGGTTGATATACAGCAGCAAATATGCCCATCTCAAATTGCCACAATTTCATTCCCAAATTAAAGTTTGGCTAACAGTTATAGAATATACGGAAGCGCTTATCGAAGTGACAGCCAAAAATGTTTGGGGTGAGAGAGGACGATGGTGTATCATAATTATCATACAAAGCTTAAAGTGAGTTGACTATAAATATGGACTAGTAATTAAACTTTATAAAAAAAATAAGAGAATTCAAATTATAAAGAAAAATAAATACAAAATAATTCAAATTAATACTCTGTGACTATGTTTCATAGAAGATCCAGGCTAAAAGATCCAGGCACAAAAAGAAAATGGTCAAAAAAATTTTTGAAACTGTAAATTTAAAGAACTCTAAACTTTTGCGAAAATAAAATTTGAATCGTTTAGATTCTGTGGGACTACAAAGGGTTTATGCGTGAATTTGATTATTTTGGGCTCTAGCCATTTTTTGTAAAAAATAAATTAATATCAGTATTTTTTTCTTAATAAATTTGTAATGCCGGAATAATATGATTGTATTACGTTTTTTCAAAGTTTATGCAAATACCTTTTCTAGTGCAAATTTTTATTATGCACTTTAAGCAAAGTTAGAGCTATTCAGAAAATGTACAATTTTTTCAGAGCTCTGCTGAGATTGATACTCGTGCACCGTAACAAAGAACGCATAACGCAAACTCCAGCGATACCGCCTTTGAATCGTGAAAAACTCAGTGAATCTTACAATAATGTTCAGCCGGTGAAAGAAGGCTTCGTTCTCAAAAATTCTGGCACTGTCGTTAGAAGTGTAGCCGGAACGCCTCCACTTCATTCACGAGTCTGGGCTCCTTTGAAGCCTGTAGAGGGCTTACAAAAAGAGCAGTCTTTGACTCCTGCCATGAGGAAGAATATGATTTTAGCAGAGGTTCGTTTAATACCTATACTTTATAATTAATTTTATTTTCAGTCCTGTTTTTTGAGATTTCTACCAAAAATGTATTTTTTCATGAAGCCATTAAGATTCAAACACAAAAAATGCTACAAAAATTTCTCAGGTTTGGAGTTATTAATCGGCAATATAGAATATACACTTTTTAATTCTTTCAACCCTTTTTATCATTGAAGAATTTGAAAAGAGCGAATGCTACGTGAAAACTGGAATGTTTCTTATTTTCAGACTCTGTACATAATAAAACCACTGGTCCACCTCAGTTGCATGATGATAAAGGGTCAAAAGAACTGGTTACCATGGTCGATATCCTTTTTGATGGACATAACCAGTTTGCGACTATTGAGTAAAGACACGAAAATCATTGTATTTACAAAAGAAGAGAAAGACGAGATTTGTCGTCGAAGAATAGGACTTTTATTGTACATACTGCGATCACCGTTTTACGACAAATGTAGCAAAGAGAGAATTTTCTCGTTGCTTAATCGTATCTCAACGAGCATACCGTTGGCAAGATTCGTCGCTGAGCCTGTAGCTAAATATTTGCCACATTGGCAAAACACGTATTTTTATATGTGGTCGAGTTGATAAAGGAGGAAGTTGTTTTTTCTTTCAAAAGTCATCGGTAAGATGACAATTATGTACGATCGTAACACAAACATTCCACTTCGTTCGATGGATGAAAATAACAAAACCAATAATAATTTGATGGAAAATAATTGCAAAAGGATAAACGAAAAAATGAAAAGAAAAAAAATGGAGTATGATTGTTATTCAAGGGTTATTGTTATTTAGAGCCATTTTTGAATCGAACTGTTGGTGAAAATAAAATCCTTATCTTTATCCTTGGAGCTGATACACCGTGGTTTTTTTTACCATGACATATGTCACATAATAAAATATTCAATTAACAAATCGATCGCGAAAAGGCATCACAATTGATTATAATAATTTACAAATATATTACATTCTTAATTCGATGGGGTATCGGTGGATAACGGGACATACATTTTTTAGCAGAAAATACAAATATGGCGTTTTTGAATTCATATATGTATATATGTACGTATTTGTGTCTGTGTTTGTATGAATAGAAATGAGTCCCTTATGCGAAATGGATCTATCAAGGCAGAAAATCTTCGAATTATTCGCACATTTGAAGCAGCGAGTTGATAGTGATATCCTTTTTTCCATGATTGCCATCGTAGACTGACTTTATCACCTCTGTGTCGATGTTTGGGAACATTTCAGCAATCTGGAATAACAATTTCGAAAAATGGTTATAAAGAGGCAAAGGAAAATGCTTGTGAAGCATGTGCCAAGAGTAAATGAACTAATTAACAGAAAAATGATCAATTGTCGATCGGAGTAATCGAAAAAAGTTCGAATAAATAATTAAGGTTGATGGTGAAAACATGCCGTCGAAATTCCGTAATTTTACAACAACAATAATAAAGGTATAAAAATAAACAAATGTATTTTTTTAAAGTATCACCAAATTTACTTAAATGTAAATTTCGTCAAATATTTTATTACGTACTTAAAATTGTTCCCATCGTTCGAAAATCATTAAAGTCAATTATTTTACATGAAAATAGTTAGTATATGGTAAACTGGACGAATCTAAGAAAACTGATCCAAGGAAAATCCGACCTCCGAAAAATTCGTCCCTGCTGATTGAATTTTCCATTGTATAATTTGCCAGTGAAAACAAGTGGGGTGGGTTTGTATCATCTCGGTGTGTGTGCATGAAATAATAGTGGAGTTTGTAGAATCGCAGGGTGCGTGGAATCGCGATGTATGTGGAATAGTGAGGTGAGTGGAATTCCAGGGGGCAAATTTTTCGAGGGGCGAATTTTCCAGGGGGCGAATTTTCCGGGGACGAATTTTCCTTGGATCAATTTTACAGTTGCCAAACTGGACAGTGAATTTGATAAATAGTTTCTCAGATTCGAAATATTTACTTGTTTGAGTTCCACTTCGGCATTTGGCAGAGAACTCGGGATTACTGTGACCGGAGGAACTGCCGCGACTGGTGGTGCTGTGTAAACATTAACTGGCGCGTACTGTGGCATCCCAAACATCGTCGCTGACGGTACCATCATTACGGGCGCTGCAGCTTGATAAGGAGTGAACTTTGTCTGTTTACAAATAAATCTTATCAATCATGAGAAACAAATTAATTTTTGTGAAATTTGACAAAATTTTTGCAAAAAAATAATTGCCTAATGATTAGCCACAAAATCATAAATATCAAAATATGATTTTGAAAAAAAACAATTTATAGCACATTGACATATTCAATTTTCTTTGAATTGTTTTCTTAAATAATAAATTAACCATTTTTAACCAGCTTGGAGTAAATTCACAGAGAAAATGTTTTATTCAATAAATGTCTTAATTACCGTGTAGCTCAGCACTAAATTGATCATTCCTTCCTGATTGTCTCCTTGTTTACCAGACAGCATGTACCAATCTTCGTGAGTCTCCCCTCTTTGTATAACTTGAGGTGGAATTACTATGTGACCCCAGGCAATCAATTCGTCCATCGAGAACGAACATTCGTCATAAATTTCGATGTATATTTGCGTTACTCCAAGGGGTAGGAAACTGATATTTTAGAAACATGAAAAAATGTTTATAAACTTTGATACTTTTTTCAAAATAATATGTGCTATAAAATCAAAATTTCCAAAGCTAAAATCGAATATTTCAATATAATCAATCAATATAAAGTTTAATTAATAAATATCATTGAAATATTAATTCAAATTTAATAAAATAACTATTAAATCCAAAATGTATTAAATATAATTCTTGAACTTCGAACGCAAATATGGAAAAATTAATTTTACCATTGTATAACTTTATTCCAATGAGGATTTTTTCCACCATTTGTATCAGTTTGCGTTTCGTAAACTGCGTGGCCAACTCGCAGTCTAACATAGGGATCCATCCTCGTCATGCCATAATTTTTTACTAATTTTGCCTAAACAAAGAGAAAGAACCAAAAGTTTTCAGTGTTCGCATAGAAAACAGTATTTGAATGAATAAAAGGGTAGAATTTTGTTTACTTGGGCGATTGTTATGCTGAGTCTTCCGACTCTGGGATCATGCATTTGAGGCGTTCCCTGTAATTGCTGCAGTGCCAGCGCAGCCTGTTGATCAGCTGCCTCTTGTTGTTGTTGCGGAGAATATTCCTGGAGTCTCAGAAAACCACTAGGCAAAGGCCCCAGGAAAGCCTATCGAACAATATCATTTTTGTTTTTGTGTATTTCGGTTTTCCATCAAGTATCTGTCTCGAAGCAATTCGACTTTATTTACAAATTTACAAATGATGTTATACTTGACAATTTAATCATATATTATTTATCGTTGCATTTTTCATGCACTATTTGTTTTTCTTGCTTTTTCTGTGCCTGAATATTTGTTAGAATAAAAAATCCTTATAAATCGTATCAAATTTCAAGCCATTTTTCACGACAAAAGCAACCTCAAAATGCACATGGATTTTAGGTCGTAGTGTCATCGAAATAAGAACAGCGTCTTATTAGTACAATTTAATAAAGTTATAAACGTCAAATTTAATCAAATTTGTAATGAAACGAAAATATTCTGAATATCATTTTAAAGGAGTCATCATGATTTTTCTGGAACTTGTCGCCAACGACCATATGATTCATCGTTTAACAATGCAAAAGTTTCCAGAATTTGACACCTGTGTGTATGACGTTTTTCGAAGTAAATATACAGAAAGAAATAATACGCATTATTTATACCCGTTTTCTCCATTCTTCGTATTGCTGCGATTGTCCAGCAGCCTCCATCTTTTTGTCACTTTTCGATGACCCAGTAATTAACGAAACTTCACGTTCTTTTCTTTATTTTTTTAACCCACAAATAATTGATATCGTTAAATATACGTGTTACGAGGAAACCTCTCAAGACGTCACTAGTCACTAAGTTACCTGCGCACAAGCGCACGAATGAAGCATAAAGCTTCGTTCCCAATGACCGCAAATGATTATATCTGCATCGCACTTTTTCGTGTGTGAATTCAGTGTCATTTGAAACATAATTTACGCGCAATTTCTAATTATATTAAGTATTTATTATGACAAATTCTTGTGCATGTGAAAAATCGTAAAAATTCAAATCAATATTGCGTCAGTATTGTGCATTTTTTCCTCAGATTAAACTAGAAAATGTAAAAAAAAATCAATTATCTCCATCATATTTCGTATTTTATCAAAAATTTCTTCGACATAAAAATTAGAGATGCGACCAAATTTTTAGTTTTTGTCGACGTTAAAAATTTCGTTTTTATTTTTCAAAGATTATATCCCAAAATCGTGGTTTTTTTATTAAGATAACAGAAAAATGAAAAATAGAAGTTCATCCGTGAAATGCATCGCAGTTTTTTCACATATTGAAACGAAGAAGACAAATGAACGATTGATTAATTTGGGGGCAAGGGAAAAAAGGAAGATATCACCAATGTGGATCTGACGAAAAGTTGCCGATGCCGGCATTGCAAATTTTTTTGTGGTAGATGCAGCAACGTGTGTATGAAGATTTATATATATGTGTTCGTTGTTATGACTGACATGAGAGATGAGGGCCCCACCGTAGATCGTATGGTAAACAGAGAAACGTCAGAGGAGTAATTGTCATGACTACGCGCGCAAACTATACCTGTATATAACATGTATACAAATATAGAGCTGGGGGTTGATATGACGGTCAGGTTTACGTTGTGTAGTGACTATATTACTATATATTGAGTACGAAACTACAATGCGACGCCTAGTGGCCATTTCTACACCCAACTTGCCGACAATTTTGACATTTTTCGTACAGGCTACTCATACGAAGATTGGACTCCTTCCATATATTCTCCATGGGCTCGTTTTCTCGACTACTATAGCGCCCTCATCTCGCAATGATGAAGATGAGGAGCGCGTGGGTTGTGTTAGAGTGTTAGTGCGTGCGGTAAAATACACAGGCGCTTGTGTTAGCTCCTGTCGTCCTCATCCTCAGTTCCTCAGTACTCGGTACACCGTGAGTGGCGATCGTCGATCGTGACCGCTGCGTATAATCATGACAATGCCAGAGGAAGAGAATGAATATTACGATGGTTTTCGAACTTTCGCTTGGTTATCCGATGTCATTGGTTTACCTATCGATCAGGTAAGCAAGATCGACACTAACTAAATCGAAGAATCCCCAACAATTTTTCTTTTCCATTCCCTTTTTTCTCCACAATGATCAATTGATTTTTAATGGGAAGAAAAATTATTTCGTTTCCCTAACGCCTAAAATGCAACAGTTAAAGAGGCGCGTTTCTCATCGATCGTTACTCTCTCTAGAGTGGGAGAAGCGCGAGTAACCTGTTGTGGCCAACCGCCCGTTTTGGGCGAGAACACGCGGTTCTTCCGTTTTGTGTTTAGATTTCACATAAATAAATGTCCATCTAACTCTGATTTTTTGTTACTTTACCTACACTTTCTACTCCATTACGATTTTTACACTTCCTTGCGGTTTTTGTAAAGCATGTTAGACATTGCGAAAAAATTAGATCCAAATATGAGTTTCTTAAAATTTTAAGATGTTCTCAATCGTTTTCACACTCGGTTTTGCGTATATATCGCCCGGAAATATACGAGAATGTTCAAAAACCTCGTTTGCATCGATAAACTCCGGAATGTTTGGATTAGCCCCAAAAAAAATCCAATAAAATATACAAAAGACCACAAAAAATATATTTTATTAACAGATCCAAATTTTTATTTCTACTGAAAAAAAATAGGACAAAATTCGATGGAAGCTAAATCATTCATTACTTCCGGAAACTGCTTTTTTATACCACAATAATTATTAATTAAATAATAATTACATCTTAAGTTACGATAAAAACTGAAGGAGAGGGTCGGTGAAAAGTTTTCGTAGGAAGAGAGCAGTTTGTAGCAGCTTCAACGAGTGCGGTCGTGTTTTTTTTGTATGCTTCACAAACCGGCGGCTGCGAGCATTCATCTGTTGAACGTTTTGATTCTTTCTCGTCTCCCCGTTCTCTCATCCATACCGGCACGTTTATACACACACACATTCCACGATATATAGATATAGATCGATCGCACAGTTTGGTCTCCTTTCCCCGCGATGATTCATGAAATTTTCGTACATATGCAGTTATGTACATGGGTAGGTTTGTTGGGACAATAATTTTTCACCCAGTTGAGTTTCGAATTGAAACAGTCTACGATAATGAGATAAATCAAGTTGTAGCGCGCAAAATTGCAATATAAAAACCGTAGAGCTACAAATTTCGTGATACAGTCATGTCGAAAAGTTAACTCTCCGGTCAATGAACGAAAGTGTCGATATAATTTGCGAAAGATGCTAATAATGTTGATCGTTACTATCTTATGGGAACGTAACAATTTGTAAAGTAGTGAAAAAAATGGTTCATATAAAGTTTAGAGTTTCAGAGATGAAAACATTCTCAAATCTTCTGATTATCACTTTTACTCTCTATCGCCGTATCTCCGAATCTAAACGGTCAAAATCGTAGTTTTTTTGCAAAAGCTTCCTTCACATGTTCCTATGTAATTGACAATATTATGAAAAAAAAATGTGTAGAGAAGTTTCAAAGTTATCGTGAAAAATGTGAAATTTTCAATTGCTCCCCATAAAAAACCCGTGTAAAACTGCAGAATCTTTGATACGAAATATTTTTGATCCGGAGAGATGAATCCTCTCTAAATTTAGCAAGTAATCGCGTGGTAGTGTCCTGGAGAACTCTGTATTAAAAAAATATTTGACTGATAAAAACACCTATGCAATGAATGCAGTGCAGAGGCATTCGAAAATCTTCGCTGTGTTAACCCTCAATCCGTGAACGTTTTTTAGGCACCCTAATTCCGTGAACCGGGGTCGTTTTCGTCTTCGCGCTATCACACCCGCAATTATAAATGAAAAAATCTGAAAAAATTCATGGTCAATCTTCAGACTGTACTTTTGAAGCGAGAATAGATTTTTTTTTTCTTATTTTTAATAATTTTTTTTTCATTAAATATCAAGCAATGTGCGAAGAAAACGTTCGAGAAGAAATTTTGGGCCGGACGAAAACGACCCCGGTTCATGAGTTGAGGGTTAAGGGGTTATATCTAGTTGTTTGGGTTAAAAGAATGGAATTTTTTTTTTTTTGCACTTTCTCAAAGTACATTATCTTAAGAACGTTTTTCCAAAATATTATAAGGATCTGAGCACTAGAACGAATATATTTACGCGCGCTACCTGAGAGTGCGAGTCTTCGAGCACAGCGATCGACGACTTTAAACGCGATTATTTCGGAATCATGTTTTTTAAAAAACGCTGTTACGGTGAGCACGATTTTTCGAAAGCAATTTAACCGATTGATTTAAATCTTTCACGAGCTTGTTCCTAATCATAATTGCTTGTTCGTGAACGAAGGAATTTTCATTTGGACCAAAATTTATATTTTTTTGGGTCAAAAAACCTCATTTTTGGTACCTTAAAAATCGAACTTTCCGGAAAAATCAACATTTTTTTAAAAATCAAAACTTCGCTAAACCCTTCGTTCACGAAGAGCGTATAGTATTATACTAACGAAATCTTTTTGGTTTTTTTATTTCAAATGTTCAAAAAAAGGTGTTTCAGGACAACGGCCATATTTCCCCAAGTAGTAAAAATTTTTTCATAAAAAAATTTATATAAGTACCTCAAAATATGTAGTAATTGATACCGTATCGTGTATTTTAATAGAATGATGTTAACATGGTTAAAAAAAATCATGAAAATCCCTTAATTTTCCCGAGCACAAGTAGAAGTAACCCGTTCATCGGTCCCGGAAGCTGTGATTTATTATTATTGAATTTGTGGTATTTTCTATAGTCGAAAACTACAAGAAAATTTTGAAACAGGTCCAGATTAGAGTAAAACACCCAGTCGCTAGCCATGTACCAGTAGTCGGCCACTGTTCATACTTTGTATGAGTGGGAAGAGTGCGGAAGACATTTTTCACACTCTTCCCACTCATACAAGGCTGACAACTGGTATATGGCTGACGACTGGGTGTTTTACCCTATGTATAAAAGTAGAATTCGTGAGAGTATTTTCGTGACACGAAAACGTATAAAATATAAATATTCAATCTTCGATCGAATAAATTAATTGTGGATTCATAAATTCATCGAATATTTAATTATTATTTTTGTTGTTGGTCTGCTGAAGGGATAAAAAACATTGTACTTTTGCATCGTTCCTGATAACTTTTATTATTTTTAGCAATTTTGAAAGAAAATTTTAACTAAATGACTTCGATTTTATTCATCCTGAACAGAATTAAGGGGGGAAAGTCATGTAAACGCACGTTTTTTTTTTTCAAGATTTTTTTATAAAGAAATGGAATAGTTTATAGAATTAACATAAAGCATATTTCAAAATATACGATGTAAGGTATATTGACAAATTTTTTTAGACTAGAGTCAAGGAGACTAGAGAGGAGTGAACACACCGTACTTAAGAAGTGTTCCCAAAAATTGGTAGAAAATGAGAGGCGCTGCGATTGCAAAGTACAAGGTCAGTTTCACGTCGCTGAGGATTATTATTACTATATGTATTAGTACTTTCGGTCACGAACGCTGCAGTGGCAAAACCAGAAACTATAGCATCAACGTGTTTTGGGCACACTGGAACTACAAATTGGCCTATGCTGTGTTCACTCCTTCTCTCTAGTCTCCCTGACTAGAGTATTTCAAAATTGCGGCGCTACAGTTGTTGGAAGCAGATTGGCGCCGTGCAGCTTACAGGTCTAAAATCTCGACTAAAATTAAAAAATTAAATTTTTATTGTTAAAATACATTAATACGCTTTGCATGACGGAGAGGAAAAACATAAAAATTTAGGACCATTTTGAAAAAAAATCACTTATTTTTATATTTTTGTAAATGGTTCTAAATTTTTATTTTTTTTTTCTCTCCGTTATGCAAAGCGTATTAATATATTTTAACAAGAAAAATTTGATTTTTTTATTTTAGTTGAGATTTGAGACCTGTAGACTGCACGGCGCAAATCTGCTTCCAGCACCTGTGGCGCCTCCATTTTGAAATATTTTAGTCTAAAAAAATTTGTCAATATACATTACATCGTATATTTTGAGATATGCTTTAGGTTACATTCAATAAACTATTTTAAATGAGTTTTGCTGTGCCTTAACGTGCAGCAATTTTGTGTACAGTTTGGAACAAGAGACAAGTGCCTGCGTCCTTGGAACCTCCAGCGTGGCGGAACGGTCATGCCTTACAAGGAAAGGTACTTTGGTGTCCCCCTCCGATTTTGATAATTTTTATATATGTTATAGTCCATCGAAAATTAAGAGACACGTAATTTTTTTTATCGGCTTAAAGTTATTTTTAAGGGGTGAAATCGACCCCCAAAGTTGAGCATGTTTTGCATCTGGTAGAGTGTTTCATATAGAAGCACTTAACCGATCGTAACGAAACCAATTGCAAAACGTTTTTCACGTCAAATAACCTGTATATAATGTTCAACTTCTTATGCACCCCTATTACATGGGGATGATTCACCCCCGAATATCCAGAATTCTTTTGTATAAAAAAAACTTGCAATCCGATTTCAATAAAACAAACGCCATTTTGCAGAGCAAAAAAAATAAAATTGACGTATTTTTGGGTTTTTCTCAGATTAAAAAAATTAAGGGGGTAAAACACCCTTAAAATGTCAAATTTCATTTTGAGCACTGTCCCCTTCCGATTTCAATATTTTTTTTATAAAATGTAGCTTATCGAAAAATAAGACCACCTATTATTTTTATTGGCTCAAAATTATTTTTAAGGCGTGAAATCAACCCCCAAAGTTGGGCATGTTTTGCATCTGGTAGAGTGTTTCATATAGAAGCACTCAACCGATCGTAACGAAACCAATTGCAAAACGTTTTTCACGTCAAATAACCTGTATATAATGTTCAACTTCTTATGCACCCTTACTTACTGCAGGGGGCTGAACCACCCCCTGACATTCATAATTTTTTGTATAAAAGAAAAATTGTCATTCGATTTCAATGGAAAAACCAACATTTTGAAAAGCAAAAAAAAATTATAGTGAATGTGTCTAGATTTTTCGAATAAAAAAAATTAAGGGGGTAAAACACCCCTAAAATCTCAAATGTCATTTTGCGCACTTAAATGATAAAATTCAATTCAATTGGTCTCATTATCATTGCGTATCGACTTATATGCTAAATAATATTTATTTCGCATGTACATCGGCTTTTTAATTATATGAAAAATTGAGTACTCCTACATCTTCGGTGGTCGTGAGCTTCACGATTTTTTATTTTTGTATACACATGGTCTGTACACAAATATATATATATAGGTTATACATAGGCGCTAAAATCTTTCATGTAGTAAAAATAGATTCCAATTCAAATTTTCGTTTCAATTATCATTCCTGAACTTAATGATTATATTTTGAACAGTAATGATGTTCTTCGAAGAAATGTTTGAAACAAAGTGACTTTTTACACCATGAACATCTTACTACAGCCACATTTGTGCAGCCTTCAATTTCACATTGTGTTTGAGATGACATACCAAAAGCGAATTCAACGGGATTTTCGAAATGCTCAGGTCGTTCTTCTATGTACCCACTTTTGAACCAGGCATATCGAAATAAATTTTCGTACCTCGGAGATGATAATTGATTATGTACTAGAGATTGCAGCTTGATTATATTATTTCGTAAATGTAGACTTAAATCATAATCAAGTAACATGACACTGTCTGAAAAATGTCTGACATAATTTTTCCAAATTCTAAATCCGAAGACATCAAGTGGCTGGATATTCCCTGTTGTTCCTTTCGGTATGATCATTGTAACAATTTCTTTGTTATGTGGTGTAACTTCCGTGACAACACTAGGGCAATGTCCACTCCATGAGTCTATTAAAAGCACACTTTTCTCACCGACATTTGGGAAGAACACTTCTTGAAGCCATACTTTGAAATGTTCTATAAATCAATATGTAAAAATTAATAGCATATCTATTTTTTATATTTGAATATTACATACCAACGTACCTGATGTAGCCTTGCCAGATTTTGAAACACTTATAAAAACATTGGGAGGTCGAAAAATGGTTCGTTCTACGATTGGCCCCAACCGCCCGGATGGCTCTTTTAAAATTATCAGAAGAGGTGACAACAATTTTCCTGCTGCTGATATTGTCGGCTGGATGGTGTAGCTATGGGTTGTCGCTGAAACGGATTGTACAAGGCATTCTACTTGTTTTGTACCTTCTTCTGTTAACGTTCGCCCTGAATGGACTTCTAATTGGAAACCACTTTGATCAGAATTATAAATATTTTCCAAGCCATATTCCTCAATTTTCAATTGAACTGCGGAGACAAATTTATTAGCATCGTTTTGTAATATGTCCTTTGATTCGAGAGTCTTTCTTGTCACGAATTTATTTATTTTTCTACTTGTTATTCGATGAACTTTTTTAAACTTTTTTATCCATGTTGGCGAAGCCCTGAAACGCAAATTCTCATGCCCAATCAATTTTTGGGCTTGTAATGCCCATCTCCGAAGATCGATATCGTGTACAATGAGACCTGCTTCTATGGCGCTTTTTAAATTATCGATTGTATATTCAGAAATGCGCGACAATTTTTCCTTGTAAGTTCCGCCTTTATTAATTTGTTGAGCCCAGCGCCTTAATTGGCGCACAGATTTAACGAGTTTAAATCGGTTTTGGACTGTTTCTATTTTCCTATTTTGTTTCGTTTTTGCACTTCTCCAGTACTCAACAGCTCTTTGTTTGTAGTCGTAGCTCAAATCTTCTTCATCGTCAGTACACGTTTCAGGGCTTAATGGAGATTCTCCAAGACCCCATTCGATGTCATTATCTTCGACAGGTTCTACTATGACATCTCTAAACGGTTCTTGAAAATCTAATGTCGTATCTTCGACGATTTCTAACTGATTGAACTCTGCCATAGAGGCCTTCAGAATTTCCGCGAAACTCTCTTTCAATTCCACTTCATTATTGTTAACAGGACTGTCAGGAATGTTCATTACCTCGAATGTAAGAAACAACAGTCTTATTACGTTCATTGGATTGATGGACATGTTAATAACAATACGGTATTCACGATAGCGGACACGATAATGACTGATCAACAGTCGAACAGCAACTTAACTTCTGGAATAATATAAAGTCAGTTTTACCTTTTTCATCTTGAGTGGGCGGTTTGATCTGACATCACCACGAAAACAGCATTTTTATTTGGTTTTCGGATATACCTCAAACATTAGCCTGAGCGAACTGGCTTTTTCAAGAATACTTGGGGTCGAGCCACTATAGCGGTTCTTGATATGAATAAGAATATGGCAAGGCATGAGCCAGCTTTGTTTACATTCTGGGCGGTGAATTGCTGATGCGACTCTTTTGATATTTGAGTTTTTTTTTTATTTTCGTAAATCGTTCAAAATAGAAACTTATATAAATAGAACGGATACCAACACTTCTTTATAAACGTGAAGCATGTCAGAAGGGCAGCGGATGTACATGCGAAATAAATATTATTTAGCATATAAGTCGATACGCAATGATAATGAGACCAATTGAATTGAATTTTATCATTTAAGTGCGCAAAATGACATTTGAGATTTTAGGGGTGTTTTACCCCCTTAATTTTTTTTATTCGAAAAATCTAGACACATTCACTATAATTTTTTTTTGCTTTTCAAAATGTTGGTTTTTCCATTGAAATCGAATGACAATTTTTCTTTTATACAAAAAATTATGAATGTCAGGGGGTGGTTCAGCCCCCTGCAGTAAGTAAGGGTGCATAAGAAGTTGAACATTATATACAGGTTATTTGACGTGAAAAACGTTTTGCAATTGGTTTCGTTACGATCGGTTGAGTGCTTCTATATGAAACACTCTACCAGATGCAAAACATGCCCAACTTTGGGGGTTGATTTCACGCCTTAAAAATAATTTTGAGCCAATAAAAATAATAGGTGGTCTTATTTTTCGATAAGCTACATTTTATAAAAAAAATATTGAAATCGGAAGGGGACAGTGCTCAAAATGAAATTTGACATTTTAAGGGTGTTTTACCCCCTTAATTTTTTTAATCTGAGAAAAACCCAAAAATACGTCAATTTTATTTTTTTTGCTCTGCAAAATGGCGTTTGTTTTATTGAAATCGGATTGCAAGTTTTTTTTATACAAAAGAATTCTGGATATTCGGGGGTGAATCATCCCCATGTAATAGGGGTGCATAAGAAGTTGAACATTATATACAGGTTATTTGACGTGAAAAACGTTTTGCAATTGGTTTCGTTACGATCGGTTAAGTGCTTCTATATGAAACACTCTACCAGATGCAAAACATGCTCAACTTTGGGGGTCGATTTCACCCCTTAAAAATAACTTTAAGCCGATAAAAAAAATTACGTGTCTCTTAATTTTCGATGGACTATAACATATATAAAAATTATCAAAATCGGAGGGGGACACCAAAGTACCTTTCCTTGTTAGTGTAGTTTACAGAGCGAATTTAATCCTTCCCTTGGTGTTATACAAATAAATAAATATCTATAGTGTCTTGAAGGCACAAACAAAAAAATAACGCTCATACACGTACTTTTTCTTCTTTGCTCTGTTTATTTAGAAAAATGTGACAAATTATATTCTTTCATATATCGTCACATTTGCCATTACATCTATAATTAACTGAGTAACTAAAAACAAAATTCAGTATCCACAAAATAGCGATTAAGGAGCCTCGGTCATGAACGCCTTCGCGACAAAAAAAAAGAATTTTTTAGTATATTACAGATAAAGTACCTATATTTACGTGTGCAAAATTTCAGACAAGGCCATCGACTACATAAGAAAGATAAAAATGGTTAAAGTTAGGATTTTTAATACGGGCTTTATGGAAGAGTTACGCTCAAAACGCGTGTCCCAAGTAATATTTTTACACTCGCGCAACAGATGTTAAACAAAAACTAGAGTAACGTTCTTTCGGTTATGAAGATTCAGAATATATTTAAAAAGTTTAGGGTTATTGTCTTATCTAAAAAGATATTAAGTGTTAAAGTGTCGAAATACTCGAAGTACCGGGAGGGTTCGCGATGGTGTAACGATTCGGCAGCGTCGCCGAAATCAGGTGTTTAGTACAGCGCCGAAGCGCATGCGCGACGTTTGAAGCGTCAGCTGCCTAACCTGAAATTTGTTGTGACAAACGAATATGTGTGTGCTCGCTGTTATGAGTACGACAAGAAAATCCGAGGACAGAGTAAGATGAAGAATTGCGACGTTGCCACATTTCTATGTGCAGTACCGTACCGTAAAGCTGTACCAATTTTATGGTATTGATTTGTCGATATGCGACTGATAATTTTTGTATTAAATTATCGATAATACATTTATTTTCAATTGTATTATCACAAATATGTGTATTTTGAAAAAAGGGGGGGGCCACGCTCATGCACGCACGGAACCCGGCCCTACGCAACTGAGGCTCCTTAAGGGGATGGGTCAGTCACCTAATCTCACCTCGAATTTTCGAAGTTGAAATTCTTCGATACGGTTTGACCGATTACAAAAAAGCTCTGTCAACCCACGCAGGACGATGGCAAAAATGGGCTGACAGGGCCTTTTTGTAATCGGTCAAACCGTGTCGAAGAATTTCACTTTCGAAATTTGCAGCTATCTCTTTCGCACTCGTGGCGGCTCAGTCGGTATGACTCCTAGCCTTAAGATGATCTATCACTTGCATGAGTGGGGGGTAACTGAAAAGTAGATACCCGGTTTTCTCAGACACGCTTGATATTTCGAGAAAACCGTGTATCTACTTTTCAGTTATTGACCCCCCACTCATGCAACTGATAGATCACCTTAACACGTAAAGAAGTTATCTGCGATTTGTTTTCAAGAAACAAATTTCATAGAAGGACATTAATGGAATTTCCATACGAATGCCGAATTATAAACACAGAAAATTGTGAAATTTGAAAGAATCGTATTTGCCACTCTTAATATTAAATTTCCTAGTAATATGAAACAATAGTTGTGTCGTTTTGGCATCGAGCAATAAAAAAGATGCACGTTACTTCCTTTCGTAATATTCAAAGATCTAAGGTCGTACTGCGGACATGTGGCTCATTCAATTTTAGCTCTCTTCCGAAGGAAGCCATATGCGAATATATAGAACATTTTTTAAGCAGATTTTGCGCAGGCGTCTCAAATTTCTTTATTAAATAATTTTCCTGTTACGATATTATGATGATTTTTATTCACGACAATAATGCGCTCAATTTTTCAAAAAATATTTTATTTGCGTTTTAATATTAACGAATAACTTATTCTTTTACTAATACGTAATTATTTTTCAACTATATTTTTTTAGAACAATGATAACTGAAACTCATATCTTAATTAGCAAATGATGAAGAAAAAAAACATTGCAAGCACCACACAAATTACAGCGACCTTGAAGGAGCTCTTGAAAAATCGAGCAAAGTTTCTTTACTCAATGAAATTCCGCGATAGAACAATTGGACGTTGTAATGACTTCATAGACATCGTCGTGGCTTGAATGCAAGCAAACGAAATTGCGAAATTATTTCATGGTGCCACACCATCCGATTTCTTACGTAACTGTAACGTAAATGTGACTTGTTGCATTCGTTGGATATTTGTTAATTTTTTTGCGAGCCTTTCCATTGTCACGTTTTAACTCTATTATTTTTCGAATTTGCTTCATGGAAATTAAACAATATCGAAATTTCACGTGTTCACCTCAATTTTATTCATATAGCAAAATTATACGGAAGAAACTTTACAGTTCGGTCACTCATTTATTTGCACTCATATTTTATTTGTTTTCGTTTATAAAAAATAGAAAATGAATACGTAATTTGTAAATGTTCGAAACATTACTTAGTTGATTATTTTTCATTATTTCATTGTTTCTTTTGGAAATGAAACATTCAATACCAAAAAAGCTTTAGGATTTGTAACATATTCTAATATTTTGAATGGTCCATTTTGCATATTTTATTATTTGATATTGAAAAATGTGGGTGGAAAAAAAATGCAATTAAAAAAATAAATAGTACCACACGAGAAAACATTGGACCGATTTCGCGAAAGGCCAATCTCGTAATTAATAAATACGATAAATGAAACACAAAGTCACAATTGTTACGCAAGCGGAATAAGAATGTCTTCAACTTCCATGAACTTGGGACGCTTCGAATGAGTCACGTTCTTATTGTAACGAGAAATAAATACATTTCCACGTTTATTCCTATTACGAAGTCAAGCACTCGTTTAGTCCAATTGCAGCTGTTTTTTTGCTCCATAAACGACAATTTCAACTTTTTTTTTAAATCTTTTTAAAGGCCCTCGATTTTTTGTACGTTCTCGAACAAAAACCGCTATTTTGGTATTAAAAAAATACCCAAAAAATGAATGAGCAATCGAAAAAAGGAGAAAGTAATAAAAAAATGAATCTTGCAAGAATAATCTAACAAATGACTTCTGAATTCAATTCAATATGAGAGTTGAAGTTCGTGGTCGTCGGAAATAACTACTCACGTTTATATTTTGATTTTAATATATTTGAAAATCGTTTAAATTCTTTTGCACATTTTGTCTGACTTCATAATAAAAAGGCGAATAGAAAATTTGACCTACTTTCGTACGATAAATTATTACAAAAGACTGGATGATAAAAAAAACGTATTTAGTTTCGTTTTAACAATAAGAATAAAAAATAATATTGTAATTCAGCATTATTTGAAATCTTTGAGATATAACGAATAGTGCCATGGTCACGTAGCCGTTATCGAGCTTCCTTAATTAACTATTTTGTATCCAGTATAAATAAATGGATTGTAAATATTTTTTTAAGTATTCCTCTCTCATTTTAAGGCATTTCCTCACTTTACAATATTCAAAAAATCGATTTTTTTTTAAATTAAATTTATCGAAAGTATCCATATCCAAAAGTATCATACTAAAATTTTATGAAGATCGGAGGAGTCTAACTGTATTTTTGTGTGACCTTTACTTTACTACCTGAGCACGTTCATTTGCTTCGCTCGGAGGGGTGTCGCGTACCTGCCTTTATACACTTGAGCAGTTACTACCTTTTATGAATTTAGTACCCCTGCTTAAGTCTATTCATTTATGGTCCTTTGTTCTTCGAATTAAACCTTTACATGTGCATTTTTGGAGGGAAAAATAATTAAAAACGATACTATACTGCTCTTTCAAAATCAGTCGAGTTTGAAACTTCGAAACGGAAACATCTCTGCGCTCGTGATTGTTACAATGGATAAAAAGTCCTCGCAACAAAATTCTTCATGGAGACGTCCAGGTTCGAGAGCCAAAAAGCGAAAATTTCAAGGAGTGCTTCCACATGGCCATGAGGAAAATACGAGTTATGCTAGTGCGTCTGCAGATAAATTTAAAAAATCGGACGATACAAGTTTCGATGTACACGTCGATCCAACGGCAGGATACAGTATTATTCAGTTTTTTCTTGTTTTTTCTACGTTACAACAGTATGTGAAGTATAAAGTTTGTGATAAAGATGTTTCATTTATAAAATACGGACAGCGAGGACTCAGTTTTAAACTTTGTGTTACTTGCGATTGCGAAGAAAAGTATATCAACTCATGTCCGTTAATCTCAACTGGGTACGAAATCAATCGTCGTCTAGTGTATGTTATGCGTTTGATTGGTGTTGGATTGAGTGGCATCAACACGTTTTGTGGCCTCATGGAACTAGGACATGAAATCAATGCCACTGTTTATTATCAAACTCTCAATTCGATTTCCATCGCGGTGCGAAGAGTGTTCGATGTAGTGACGTGTAAGTCTGTTAAAGAAGAAAAACTCTTGAATGCTCAACACGGAGAACCCGAAGACGTTTTAACCGTTTCAGGTGACGGCTCCTGGCCGAAAAGAGGATTTTCTTCTCTTATTGGCATTATTTCGTTAATCTATAAACGCAGTAAAAAAATTGCAGACGTCGTTGTGAAATCAAGTTGATGCAAAAGCTGTTATTTGAAAAAAGGAACAGAACACACGGTTGAATATGAAGCGTGGTATGAGGAGCACCAACGAATATGTAGTGCTAACTACACAAGTAGTGCTGGAAGAATGGAAGTCGATGGTATATGTGAGATGTTTTTGCGATCCCTCGAAAGATTTGCTGTGCGTTATGGTTTTTACATCGATGACGGGGACTGTAAAACTTTTAAAATGTTGCTCAATACAACACCGTATGGTGAAGACTTTATTGTCAAAAAGTTGGAGTGCGTATTACACGTTGCGAAAAGATTTTTTAAGCGTGCTAAGGACGCTAAGAAAACTCTTACACAGATGAGAAAAGCTGCAAAGAAGGGCGAGAAAGAACCTCCGGCAAAAAAAAGTGCAGCCAAGAAAGTTGTAGTAAAGAAGAAAAAAGTCGTTATAAAAAAAGTTCCTGTCGTTAAAACTCAAGATTTAACGATAAAATTAATGAAAGAATTGTCAACAAACTATGGATTAGCAATTGGAAGACACCTAAATTCTGTGGAAGATATGCGCAAGGAGATTTGGGCAGGATACTATCACAAAATTTCAACTGATAGCAATCCACAGCATTCATAGTGTTCGGACTCCTGGTGTAAATATAAGAAAGCCGTCAAAGATAACACAGTTAAAACTTTCAAACATCCTCCTGCTCTCGCTAAAGATGTTCAAGAAATTTTGAAACCGATCTACGAAGATTTGACTAAAGAAGAATTACTTGAACGATGCCTCGGAGGAAATACTCAAAACAACAACGAGAGTTTTAATAAGTGCGTGTGGGCAATGGCACCTAAACACATCTTTAGTGGGGAAAAAATAGTTGAAATTGCTTGCCAAACAGCTGCTTGCATTTTCAACGAAGGTTTACAACCGGTTTTGAAGATTTTGGAGGTGCTGGGCGTCAAACTCGGTCCGATCGCCGCACAGTACGTCGCTAAACGTGATAGTGAGCGTATACGCGTAGCGAACCGCCGCAGCTCCGATGTCTCAAAAGAAGCCAGAATAAAACGCAGAAACGCTATTTTAGATGAAAATGAACACTATGAAGAAGTAGAAGGCATACTCTATGGTGCAGGCATCACTGATTAAGCACAGGTAAAATTTTTTTACGATTTTTCATTAAAAAAAACTTTAAACGCGTTTTTCTCGGAACAACGTTTCTCGACGGCTTGTTAATAAAATCTTCGAAACTACTGAACCGATCCTTATGAAATTTTAACCACATATTCTTTACAACTATAGCTATAGCGCATATCAAGGATTTTTTTCAATTTTGATATTTACTATTATTTTTTGCCAAAAACGGTGAAAAAATCCGTTTTTTTTGTTTTTTTTCGAAAAATGTCCGCCATTTTGTTATTTTTGCATATATAAAAAATCGTATGATATGCGCTATAGCCATTAACATACTGAATCTAAAACCGTTTAATTTTTTTATTTCAGATGTTTTCTTTCATCAACAGCGCAAACCTACACTGAGAAAAAAATTTTGTTGGTATAGCTAAAATTTGTTCACCCCAACAAAATTTTTCGTTTGAATATGTTCAACTATATATTATGAAAATACAACAGAATATTTTGTTGACGTACTAAATAAACCAATACTTGAATCAACAAAATGAAAAGTTCAATTCAACGATGTATACTTATTGCAACACAATGGTGTGTTAATAAGCGCATACGTTTTGTTAAATCTAGACTAGATTCAGTTGATTATGTCAGTTGTGATTAAAATCAAACGAGTCAATTTTCTTTTGATTACGAAACTGCTTTAAACAAGTGGATATAAACATTTGAGGAAATAAAAATTTGGTTAAATTGAGTAAAATTCAGTTATTTCAAAAGCTAAAACATAGTCGATCGAACCAAATATCTTTTTCTCCGACAAAATCCGATATTGTGTGAATCGGAAATCTATTTCAATGGAAGATCTTGTTTTGTTGTTTAGTCTACATGTAGTCGTGTTGTGAACGAATATGTAGTTACTGTGACACGACACATTCGTTTATTTAAAACAAATACGTAGCTCTTACAACTCTATCCCTCGTTCATTATAAATAAATATGTAGTTCTCCCATTGACATATCCGATTGTAACGAACCAATATAAAGTTTATACAATATTCTTTTGTTTCATTGAAGTATTTTTTTAACATATTCAACAAATGCATATTGTTGGTTTGAAAATACGAAAGCTTAAATCAAACGGAAGACATTTTTAATTCACAATATTCATATCATCAATAAATTTTTTTTTTTTTTCGATTCTCAAATATGTTCTATCGAATCACTTATCATTCAAAAATATGTATTCACCTGATTTCTTACCATAATGACCATGGGGTCATAGATGTAAGAAAATCTAGTGTTTCTCACGGGACTGTAACCCGTGGTATAAGGTACAAATGTTCGCTACCTAATTCTACAACAAAATCGGTCGGAACAGTGTAGCGTACTCGCCTCCCGCAATTTATGCCCATCCACAGACGGGCGTGTATGCGAGAAACTTGGTGCTCTGCGCCACGCGGTGGCCAGAATGCGAAGCTACTTTAACGTTGCCATCGTTGCTCTAAACATTATTTTGTTCGTTTAGCAAAATTACAAATAGCAAAAATCCCCTCCCGGGGAAAAAAACCTGGACAAGTACATTGGTGGTCCTTCGTTTCCCTATGATATCACAAACAGTCCAAAACCCCACTTAATTTTTTTTTTTTTTAATGTTTACTAATTTTATTCATATCCCGGAGGGAAACCAACCATATAGATCACGAAATATCCGGCCAAAAAACCAGACTTCACAATAAATGTTACTTTGAATTTATTTCCACAGAACAAAACAAGAATCAAAACATTAAAAAATCAGCATTATCAAGATGAGAAAAATGCCACTTATAATTGGTGTGTAAGAAGTATCAAAAGTCTAAAAAAAAATGAAAAAAGATCGACATCTAAGTTACGTGCAGCAGTAAAATTTTTGATATCGGTACTAGGACAAGTATTTCTTTGGTGACTGAGAAGATATCAATATGGACGTACCGGCAACGTAGGGCATGCAGTTGGTGCATTGCTTCTAGGATCTCCTAAGTCGAGTAGCTACTTTTGTTTTGGCTATGGCGCGACCAATGTTGCCAAATAGTATTTACTTATATGACCTAATGAAACAACATTGCCTGCGCCGTGGCTAAAACAACGAAAAACATTCAGAAACCAGTCGAAAACTCGACACACAAACGCAGGAACAGGAAGTTTCGCATAAGATCCCGTACTTTTGTAATGTTAAAAAAAGGCTTTAATTTATGTTCGTACATGATAGCACAGTTTTGTTTGATTGGTAATAATTTGATGAACGTTCACCACCGTACGTTGAGCGTATACGCACAAAGTACTTGTCCGGCCCATAACGTTTTATTAAAATTGCTCATTCAAGTAAAAATCAAATAAAAAGTTATGGACCGGACAAGTACTCTGTGCGTATACGCTCAACGTACGGTGGTGAACGTTCATCAAATTATTACCAATCAAACAAAACTTGTGCTATCATGTACGAACATAAATTAAAGCCTTTTTTTAACATTACAAAAGTACGGGATCTTATGCGAAACTTCCTGTTCCTGCGTTTGTGTGTCAAGTTTTCGACTGGTTTCTGAATGTTTTTCGTTGTTTTAGCCACGGCGCAGGCAATGTTGTTTCATTAGGTCATATAAGTAAATACTATTTGGCAACATTGGTCGCGCCATAGCCAAAACAAAAGTAGCTACTCGACTTAGGAGATCCTAGAAGCAATGCACCAACTGCATGCCCTACGTTGCCGGTACGTCCATATTGATATCTTCTCAGTCACCAAAGAAATACTTGTCCTAGTACCGATATCAAAAATTTTACTGCTGCACGTAACTTAGATGTCGATCTTTTTTCATTTTTTTTTAGACTTTTGATACTTCTTACACACCAATTATAAGTGGCATTTTTCTCATCTTGATAATGCTGATTTTTTAATGTTTTGATTCTTGTTTTGTTCTGTGGAAATAAATTCAAAGTAACATTTATTGTGAAGTCTGGTTTTTTGGCCGGATATTTCGTGATCTATATGGTTGGTTTCCCTCCGGGATATGAATAAAATTAGTAAACATTAAAAAAAAAAAAATTAAGTGGGGTTTTGGACTGTTTGTGATATCATAGGGAAACGAAGGACCACCAATGTACTTGTCCAGGTTTTTTTCCCCGGGAGGGGATTTTTGCTATTTGATATCACTTCTTTTTTCTATAGTATTTTCATATTTCGTTTTATATAAACTCCAATAGAGCCTGTATATAACAAAAAAAAACTTACAACGTGTCTGCATCATTGCATGATCGATTTATTTCAATGTCAGGAATCAGCATTGCTCACACTACTAATTCGACATAAGAGAATGAGACAGATTTTCTACCATAAATTCCTTGTTATTGAGATTGTTTAAATATAGGAGCGTTTCGTTCCTGTGATAAGAAAAAAAGTTATAATGTTTTCAAAAGAGTTAACTACAGACTCGAAGTATTTTCGAGATGTTAGTAATTCGTTGATAGGTTATTATTCGATTATAGCTTGGCAGGAAGGTGTTATAGAAGAGACGTCAAGTACCAAATTTCCCCGAGGCGAAAATTCAGAAAATTAAATACTTTATCATTAGCTTTCAAGTTGTGTATTAGAATAAGGCATTCAGGGGCGAAAAGGCAGCGAGGATATTAGCAATTTCGGTCTAAGCTATAAATAGATAATTATATTTAACTTTACTGTCAGGAGCCTCAGAATTATTATTCTTTCAAAGATGAAATGACGGAAGAATATGATGCATCATCCTTGACTTACAAATTGTTTTATAAAATATAGAAAAAAATTAGATTGAAAAAGAATTCGGCCAAAGTACTTGACGAATGTTTTTTCACTTAATTTACATAATGTATCGGTCATGGTGACAACCTCGCCAAGTACTTCGGCCGAAATTCTTTTTCATCTAATTTTTTTTCGTTTGCAATCTTTTTTTGCTTCGGACCCTTATTGATACAGAGTTTTTATTTTCATTCTGGTTGGTAAAACAACTGCATTTTCGAACATGATTCTTTTCTCTATCAACATTCAACATTATTTGAAGATTTTATCACACGATAAAGCCTCCCGTACTTGGCAACATCTATTTTAGTATAGCTCAATTTATTTTATAACTTTTTGCGAAACCCAACCTTAGCTTTTCGTGAGGATTAACTCATTTTGTTTTGTGTGATTTGAATTTATTTGATACATTTTTTGAGAGTGGTCACTTTTCTTACTTTTTGATAGGATTTGATTTTCTTAGGGATTTTTGCGAGAACAGGTTTTTGCAGTGTATGTATATTCGTGGAAAAATATGGGAACGACGGTCAACAAATGTACTTGTCCAGGTTTCTTCCGCGAGGGGGATTTTTATGCGTGATATGATGCATTTTTTCTCTTTCTTTTCAAACATCAAGCTTTATATAGATTAGAAAAAGGTTATATTGGGAAATTATCGCCTTTTCATTTCCAAACCCTGACCCCTTCTACTTCGAGTCAGGTTTTTTCCCCATGAAATAAAGGGGCACGTGTTTTGGAATTTTCAATTTGGCATTTTTTTTATTCTCGACCCAGTCAAATTTTTTTGACATTTCGATTTACCTTTCTGGAATCAGGCTAAAATAAGTCGGGAACTGGGAGTCTGATACAAAAATTTACAAAGCTTTTGAGAGCAAGATTAGAAGAGTCAGAACTTTTCCATAGAATTTGTAGCTATTTGAATTTGTGTTTATCAAATAAACATATTAAACAGCAGTATCTCCTTGTTATATTTGTAGATTTGTGGTAAAAAATATTACGCTTATTTCAGCTTGTTGATAAAAATGGGGCGATTTTTTTCGAAATTTTTCATTTTTGATTAATGATAAAATAAAAAACCAGTTTCACGTATGTTTAGAGAAAACATATCGAATCTATTGTGAAAAAAGTTCACGCATTTTTTCATTCTTATTTTTATTAACAAGGTGGAATCATGATTATTTGTCAATACCATTGAAGAAGTTACTACCATGAAAATAAAAAGTTACAACTATTTCAATATTCTCATTGAATATAGAAAAGTTCAAATAGTATGTTATGGGAACTCCAAAACAATATATTGAACAAAGCGGACAAACTCAGACAAGGATCGTACCCAAGAGAATGAAATGAATTTAGTTGTATTAGTCACATTAGCTCTGAGCAAATTTTGATACCATCAAAACCAGAGCGACTGCAGAGGAAAGCGTTTAGAATAAAACTTTTTCAATTTATTATGCTATAATCAGAGCTAAAAAGTGGAAATACTTAGCACACGTCTCCTCTTCACAAAATGATCAAAATTTGTAGATATCGGCTACATTCCAATGATACAAATTTTGATACTATCAGCAGACGAGCACCCGACGACTTTCTGAAACAACTTTTTAAATTTATTATGCCATAACTAAAGTGGAAAAGTGAAAAAACATAGTGCACTTTAAGCCCAACAAAGTTCAGAAAATTTGGATGTATCTATAGCGTTCCGAGGACAGAAATTTTAATCCCATCCAAAAATGAGCAGCCGAAGACTTTTTGTAATAAATTTTTCAATTCATAATGCCACAATCAAAGATAAAACGTGGAAATACTTGGCGCTTCACAAAATGTTAAAAGTTTGTAGGTATCGGCTACATTCCCATGATACAAATTTTGATGCAAATTTTGATATTTATAACAATAATGGCCGTGAAAGCCTCAAAACTAGAACTTACAGATATTTTAATATTATCTTTGAATTTCGAAAAGTTCAGAAAGTATGTTATGGATATTTTAAAACAATAAATTCAACAAAGCGGGCAAACTTAGATCAGTACTGTGCCCAAGAAAATGGATCGAGTTGAGTTGTACCAGTTGCATTATCTTCGTGCAAATTTTCGTACCATCACAACCAGAGCATCCGTAGAGCAAATCTTTTTGAAAATATTTTTCAATTCGTTATGCCACAATAGGAGCCAAAAAGTAGAAATACTGAGCACACATGTTGCTCCAGGAAATTTCCAAAGTTTGTAAGTATACGTTGCGTTCCAATGAAACAAATTTTTATACTTCCAGAAAAAAGGAACCAAAGACTTTCTGACAATTTTTTGAATTAATCATGCCACAACTCAAGCATACCGCACATCGGGCTCAATAAAGTTTATGAATTTTGCATATAGCCATTACTTTTCGAAGCATAATTTTTATCCCATCCAAAAATGAGCAAGCGAATAATTTTCATAATAACATTTTCAAGTCCTAATAATGCCACTATTCCAGCAAAAAAGTGGAAATATTGGGCACACTTGTTACTTCACAAGTATTTCAAAGTCTGTACTTATCTGTTGCAATTCAATGATACAAATTTTGATAATATCAGTAAAAACACATCAGAAGACTTCCTAAAACAATTTTTCAAAATTTATTATGCTACAACTAAAGTGAGGAAGTGAAAAAATATAGCTCAATAGAGCCGAATGAAATTCTGGAATTTTGCATATATTCATGGCGTTCCGAAGACAATAATTTTGATTCCATTGACAAATGAGCAACCGCAGAATTTTCATAACAAAATTTTTAATTCTTAATGCCACAATCGAAGCCAAAAAGTGGAAATACTTGGTACATTTGTTGCTTTACAGAATTCCCAACGTCTGTAGGTATCCGTTGCAATCCAATGATACAAATTTTGATAATATCAGTAAAAAAATATCAGAAGACTTCCTGAAACAATTTTTCAAAATTCATTATACTACAACTAAATTAGGGAATTGAAAAAATGTAGCGCACATTGGGCCCAGCAAAATTCTGAAATTTTGCATGTATGCATGGCATTCTGAAGGCAGCAATTCTTAATCCATCGACAAATGAGCAAAAGGGAAAATACTTGGCACATCTGTCGCTTTACAGAATTTTCAAAGGCTGTAGGTATCCATTGCAATTCAATTATACAAATTTTGATAATATCAGTTAAAGGACATCGGAAGACTTCCTGAAACAATTTTTCAAAATTCATAATGTTACAACTAAACTGGTGAAGTGAAAAAATAGAGCGCATATTGAGCCATACAAAATTCTGAAATTTTGCATATATTCATGGCGTTCCGAAGACAATAATTTTGATCCCATTGACAAATGAGCAACCGAAGAATTTTCATAACAAAAGTTCAATTCATAATGCTAAAATCGGAGGCAAAAAGTAGAAATACTTGGTACATTTGTCGCTTCACACAATTTCCGAAGTTTGTAGGCATTCGTTGTAATCTAAAGATATAAATTTTGATAATGTCAGAAAAAACACATCGGAAGACTTTCTGAAACAATTTTTTAAAATTCATTATGCTACAATTAAAGCGGGGATGTGAAAAAATATAGAGCATATTGAGCCAAACAAAATTCTGAAATTTTGCATATATCCACGGTGTTCCGAAAACAATATTTTTGATCCCATTGACAAATGAGCAACCGAAGAATTTTTATAACAAAATGTTCAATTCATAATGCTACGATCGGAGCCAAAAAGTGGAAATACTTGGTACATTTGTCGCTTCACAGAATTTCCAGAGTCTATAGGCATTCGTTGCAATCCAAAGATAGAAATTTTGATAGGATATGGAGTATATACCGCCATAGTCTTTTGACATAAACATATATTATACGAGCCATTTTGACATAAAGATATATCATTACTTACTACGGTTGTAATCCAGATGCATCCATATATATCCAAATGCAGGTTGACAGTGTATTTGTCTGTTAATACATCAAACGCGAGATGATTCTACACCATATTTTGGATAGAAAAACGACGTCGAAAATCTTTTGGAATGGACCAACAATTATCATGCAAGGAACATTTTATGATGTACAAATCTTATTATGGCCAGCGAGGAACATTTTATAATAAAGAGGAAAGGGACCAATAAAATAAATTGTCAACGGTGTACAGTTAAAAAAAAATATTTATTAAACACTGCTCAAAACTCGGCATGATAATAACAAACTTTGCCATATACATTTTTTTGACACTCATTATTAGTTTTATAGAGTTCCTTTTCCAAATTTACATCGATTCACACCAATCATGATTAACAGTTCAACGTACACTATTTCATATTTATCAAAGAAACGAAAAGAACGATTTCTCAAGAAATCTTATACGAGGAACATTTAATCGCGAAAGAGAAATTCCGTCGAAGAGTTAAGTGTGGAAAATAAAAACTGCAGGGTTAACAATAATAAAAGAATGTATATTCATTTCAGCACTGTTCGAAAGTTGATTAAAAGCACTTCACTATTTTCACACCATCACTTTCTTATTATTGCTGTAACCAAGAGTCGATTGAACCTAACCTCGATATTTATAACCTCACAAATGTTCGTGGAAAAAGATTAATATTTTCAATACTGTTTAAGCCACGAGATTCTAATTAGTCGCGATCGAAAGGGGGAAAAAAATAAAAAATACGTGAATTTGAATGAAACTCTAAATTGCTGTCATTGAATTTATATTAAAGAAATCATTTTTGGATCGTACGCGTACGATCCAAAATTATTTCGCGATTTGTGAATAAATTTATTTATAGATCGCGAAATAATTTTTTCCCCCGAATTTATCCACAACACGTCCCGCATAAGAACTTCTCACTTCGAAAACTCCGTTCAGACTTTCCGCGGTATGGGTACTTCGAACTATTTATTTATTCACAGATCGCGAAATAATTTTTTTCCCGAATTTATCCACAAACACGTCTCGCGTATAAGCACTCATTCTCACTTCGAAAACTCCGTTCAGACTTTGCGTGGTATAGGTAGAGAAAGATGAAACGGAATGGCCAATCACAAGCTCGGAAGGCGTCAAGAGGCCTTTCATTGTGTCGTATACAGACATGCCAATACTTCGATGTCAGCATAATCTTGAGCCTGTGCAAAGTTTTTTCTCAGCAAATACGGCATTAATCGTGCTGATTTAAGGCTCAATCGAAGTATTTTTTCGTAATAAATCTCCAGTTCAATTTTCAAATCATCATATGCCTCCTGAGCTTCGTAATTAAAGAAAATGGATTTCAGTTTTTACTCCCACCACGGTGAATCGTTTTATTCAGAGATAATAACACTCGACCTGTCAAACTTTCCGCGGTTCGGTATATATATATATAGCGACGACGAGGTGGAGCTAGTCTCATGTGACGTCGGTCTGCGACAGCGCCGTGAAGTTAGCCGCAAGGACATGAGGTCTTTGATAGTGTTATATATATATGGGTGTCGTCAGAATCAACCAATCAGAAACTCGAGAGATACTTTCAGCCGGCTTTGGTGTTGTATACAGACACGTCTGATTCTTGAATGTGTAGGTGACTTTTGCGTGATTTTGAGCCCGTGCAAAGTTTTTTCTCAGCATTTACGTCACCGATCGTGCTAAATTTGGGCTCATTCGAAAGATAATTTCTTAATGAATCTCCAGTTCAATTTTCAAGGCCTCAAACGACTCGTGAGCTTCGAAAACGAACAAAATGATGTGCCAATTTTACCCCCACCACCGCGAAAAGTTTTGTTTCGAGAAAGTATAGTCTCGGCGAGCCTCGGGCCAGCAGACGACAGAGCTGTCAATGTACTTGTCCCGAGACTCTACCGAGTCTCTTGATTATACGTTATAGGCAAGGGTTTGACTGTGCCTTTGTACCATAAGCCAATAAGGTAGAATTCAATGAGTAGATTTGCAACAACTGAATTATCGTTTCGAACACCAATTAGTTTGTTAACCTGACAAGATAGTTTTGTTTCTTCTCTATCTTCATCTATTCATGTTTCCAATTGCACAAAACGCTGCGTTATCGAAAGTAAATTAATTTTGATGGAGTTTCGTGTATAATTAGTGAAAATTGATATTTCGTTTGAATCGATGATAATTCAGATGTAAGGTATGCGTCAAGAGCATACTTTGTTGTTTTTTCTATTTATTTTCTTGATCGAACAAAATATATTTTTTATTGCAAAGAAAAGTTTCGTTCAAAATAAAATAATTGATAAAACATAGGATTTCGTATGAGAGTGAAAAAAATCATTCGTAAAACGTAGATTGTGAAAATGTTGTTGTTCCTTTTATCTAACGGTTCCTTTGATTTAACAATATAATGTTGGAGTCGGGGCTAAAATTTTCTTTAACACGTGTCATTATGAAATTAATAAGACTCGGAGTTTTCTAGGAGGAAAAAGAAATAAACGTGCTACTCGACTCAGTGGCGCAGTGGCTTATGGTACAAAGGCAAGGTCAAATCCTTGCATGCCTATAACGTATAAGAATTTTGCTAAACGAACAAAATAATGCTTGGAGCAACGATGGCAACGTTAAAGTAGCTTCTCGTTCTGGCCACCACGTGACGCAGAGCACCAAGTTTCTCACATACACGCCGGTCTGTGGATGGGCATAAATTGCGGGAGCCGAGTAGGGTACGACGTTCCGACCAATTCTGATGAAGAATTAGGTAGCGAATATTTGTACCTCACCACGGGTTACAGTCCCGTGAGAAACACTAGATTTTCTTACGTGTATGACTATGATAGTCATTACGTTAAAAAAACAGGTGAATACATATTTTTGGCTTATAGTGTTCCTTTTTCTCCGAGAAAAATGGGAATTTGCTTTCTAGCTATCTCTCTCGCACTCAGACAATGGATAGAGCGCCTTAAGAAGTTTGTATACATATATCAGAATCAAAAATAAAAACTTATTCATAATGAAAAAAAATACATTTAAATGTATATATTGTCCTCATGTGAATTACAAATGTCTTTTGTTTAAATTAAGCGTTTTTATATTCAAATCGAACAATATTTGATTGATCGATATCATGCATATTCGTTTATTATGAACGAGGGATAATGTTATAAAAGCTACGTATTTCTTTACAACGAAGGAATGTGTCGTTGCAGCAACCTCATATTCATTCACATTAACAATATATGTAGATTATACAACAAAAGAAGACCTTTCACTAAAAAAAGGTTTTTAGTTCACTCAATATCGGCTTTAGTTGGAAAAAAAAGATATTTAATTAGATTGACTATATTTTAGCTTTTGAAATAACTGAGTTTTACGCAACTTAATCGAATTCTTATTTCTTCAAATTTTATGTCCAATTGTTTAAAGCAGTTTCGTAATTAAAAGAAAATTGTCTCGTTCCATTGTGATTACAACATATCGAATTAACTGAATCTATTCTTGATTTTGAAAAAATGTGTTCGCTTATCAACGCAGCATTTTGTTGTTGTAAGT
Organism: Rhimphoctona megacephalus; assembly: GCA_963989365.1. Lineage (NCBI taxonomy): Eukaryota > Metazoa > Arthropoda > Insecta > Hymenoptera > Ichneumonidae > Rhimphoctona > Rhimphoctona megacephalus. The sequence goes on from OZ022415.1 coordinate 24,932,665, forward strand.
ATACACCGTTCGATTGAACTTTTCACTTTGAGAATTTAAATACTGCTTTTTCCAGTACGTGAACAAAATATTTTGTTGTATTTTCGTGAAATGTAGTTATCACCAAAGCAAAATAATGCGTATCTTTAAATAAATTATTTTTAGAGAAACAGAGTAATCGTTTTTAATATGAACAAGTGACTTAATTAAATTGAAGTAACTTTTAGTCGATGGAACAAAGAAAAAAAGTCCTTAAGCAAAATGTTTTGTTATCTTGAGCGAATGAATTTCATAATTACATTTACGTGATTGAACAATAAGTTCTGTTCGATCATCCTAAATCATTCAGTTGAATGAAGGGATTCAGTTTTGTCATACTGAATCCCTTCAGTATGACAAAATCGTTTAATTGAGTTGATATTTCATAATCAAATGCACATTTTGTTAGACCAAATAAAAATCAGAAAAAATCAAATAAATGGTAGTAGTTTTTCTGGCAAAATCATAATGTTGAACAGATAAATAAGATTTAACCGACACGTTTAGTTGAAATAACTGTAGCTTATTTAGCGCATCTGAGCAATGTTTAAACCAACAAAATTTTAAGGCAACAAAACGTATTTGGTATTTTCAACAAAATTTTTTTCTCAGTGTATAATTTTTTTAGGACATTTTTTTAACTGCCATTTTCGTGTATAAATAGTGACTTAAATAAATACAAATTTTTTTTTTATGTATCTTGAAAGTGTATTTATTAAGTGTTACAACTTTTATATCAATATCTATAATATAAACCTATCAAAAAATTCATGAAAATAGCCATTTTTTAGCGTCTAAAGTGCCTTAATTCTAATTATATATAATAAAATAAATAATAAAAATAAAAATAAAAAAAATAAAAAATAAAATAAGGAATAGCGTCTAAAGACGCCTTAATTCACAAGTTTCTCCCACGAATCTGTCCACGTCAACTGCCACATATTTTTAGAATCTATTACAATACAGCTCTGAGAAATGAGAGAGCGTGATAGAAAGAAAAGGACAAATGTTGTGGCTTATTTGCACGTTTGAAAACGCGCTCGTACTTCGACGTGTGATTTAATTTTAGAATGTGTATGTATCGTCCAATGGTTATCGATCGTGTATCGTATTTTTTTCTTTTGTGAGTGCAACCTGAGAAGTATAAAACTCGTATCGCAATCTCAATAACATTTTCAGAAATTATTCCTCAAAGACCAGACTGGGTCTGAGAGACCCATACGGAAACGGTTTTTTTTTTTTTCATATAAAAAATTCAAGGGTAATCGTGACTACAAATAATACATTCTACTTTTCTACTGTTTGCTGTATCGCACCCAGAAAAAAGTTCTATTTAAATCTACTAGGATCGTTTATTCGAAATTTTTTAATTTGAATCAACAAAATTTCTATTCGTTGCAACTAAAAAGCTCTATTTAAATTAAATAGATAATGCTGTTTGGGTCCGTTTATTCGAGTACCCACGTTAAAGCTTCTTACTCCGGCCACGACGTGGCGCAGAGCGTCGAGGCTTTTCTTACATACGAATTGCGCTGTAGATGTGCATAAATTGCGGGAACCAAAGTAGTATCATCATTCTGACTGACTATGTCTAGGAAGACGAACGTGAATTTTTGTACCTACCCAGGATCACAAACCCATGAAAATATTATTAAATAATATCATAATTGAATATGGTATTATTAATATTATAAATATTATAAATAATAATATAAATGTTATTTTTATTTCAACTTCATATTCGTTCAATTTTTAAGATAAAAATCTGACCGATTTTAATACATATATTAAATTTTTCATTAATCAAGAATATGAAAATATTGTAATAAAAAAAAGTTTCTTAAAATTTATTTTCTTAAAAGTTTTAAATTTAGTTTCTTAAAAGTTATTAACCCCTTGACTGTCCGGCAGAAAAAACGCCGTTTTGTTATGACGGGTATATCCGTCATGGACAGTCAAAGGGTTAAGGGGACCGTATGGTCTAGAGCACGAAAATTTCACCTATTTTCACGATTTTTTTTTTGCCATAAAAAATTTAAAAATCGATGTTTTAACTTTTCGGGTTTATTACTACCTTTATTAAGTATACAAAAAAATTTTTTTTTAATTTTAAAAACAGTGTTTATTATCATATAATTGGCATTGAAGACGACCCTCTCGAAAAATCCGACCCGGACGGTGAAGATCGATCCGAGACTTCTACTCATCTGAAACACAAAATTCAAGAAGATTCTTAATCAGAAAGAGTGCAGTTATGGTCGGGACTAGAACAAATCGAAAAAATTAAAAATTGACAAAATGGCGCGCTTTTGAAAAAAAATTCGTAAAATCGGGTTTTTTTTTCACTAGTTTTTTAGTATAAACAATAAGAAATTATTTAAATAAAATTATGATTGTAGTTCCGACGATAGCCATACATGTTGTGAACAACATATCCAAATTTCAAGTGATTCGGTTGAATAGTTTTTTTGTTTTCACCTGCGCAGTGCCGAAAAAAGTCGTTTCGAGATAAATGAGTTTAAAGTTTGAGGTACAGATATTTTCAAAAATTGAGCAAATTTTGAATACTTACAGTTAATCCGCGATTCCGGCACCATATAGGATTCCTTCGGAACGTTCATAATTCAAGATTTCCTCACTCCTTTCATTTCTTCGAGCTGTCCGAGCCTCTTTGGAGTTGTCCGTGCTCCTACGGTTGGCGCTCGATACTCGCAGCTAGTATTTTCGATAGTGAATCGATTGCCCTTGAAATATCTTTTGCGACCTACAGAAGATGGTCGTCTAGAAGAGTCACGGCCTTGCTTTCTATCCATATTTTCTGATATTTTATTTCAAAATTTTCGATGTTGGTTCGTCAAAACGTAACGTTGTACTGATCAAGTCAGGGGAAAGCGAAATGACCGTTTCCCTCACAAATGTTCGACAATAGGTATATTTCGGGGAAGGGAAAAGTATATATAGGTATATAGTATGTACTATATACAGGTATATATTTTCGGAGAAGGATTGGGACAGCTGCTGCGCTCCGATTAGGTTACCGGTTAGCGCTAGACCCGTTAGGAGCGCGCGGACCGCTCTCTACCTACGTTATGGGCTGTAGAAGCTGTAATATTGAGAATTTCCGCATGAAAATTTCACAGTATATTCTTGAGATACTATACTTTCGACATATCGAAAAAAAAAAAATCGATTTTTTCAAATTTCTAGACCATACGGTTCCCATTTGGTCGTGACCACGGCCAAGACCATAGAGCTCTATTTGGCCGTGAGACAAGGGAAAACATTTATTTGATTTAACTAGATGAATCGACTAGATGTTTTTTCTAGGTGCAATTGAAAAAAAAGTCGAAATTGTCAAATTTTAATAATTCTATTCCGTTGAATTAGTTTCTATTAAATGAATTGAAAAAATTTAATTGTAATATTACATTCAGTACCATGGGTGTTTCCATTGATTTATCAATACGAATAATTTTTGAATAAATGACGGCGAATTAATTCAATATGAAAATATGAAAAAATCGGTCGAGGTCATTTGCTGCTGCAAAAAACCAGCAGTAGATTTTAATCTTGCCCCGCTTAAGATTCACGACGATGTAAATCAATTTTTTCGTTTTTTTACATTTCGATCATCCGTATGCAGGTCATCAACCTTTATTCAGCGTGAATATAAAAACGATTCAATATTTGGCTTATAAATAAAAGCATAGCCAATTTTCGATACGATATAAACAAAGAAAATAAATACGAAACAAGCAATCGAGTTAAGTTTTCATGTTTTTATCGGTACAACACAACTTTAAGATTCACGACGTGTGTAAATACGTCGAGAGAGGTTTGATAAGGAAGATAAAGACCATTATCGCTTGCTGGATATCTTTCTTTACCTTATAAAACATTATTATGTACACGTGTGCATAATTCATAGATATATACATGTGTAAATATATATACACATATTCCTGTGCTGGAGATGATTTACGAGTATAGTTTTATTGCGTAGCGACTTACCTCATAGCGATTAACGGGACAGACCTAGTTGGAACGTCAAAAAAAAGGCCTTTTTTCCGATTTTTTTTTGGTCAAACGATAAAATAATTCACAACAAAAGTTCTTCCGTTTAAAAGATACATATGTAATGTATATGTTGCAATTTTTTCAACGCAATACATATCGAAATAAGCTGGTGACCGTCAATTGCCGAGGACGCTGCAAAAAAAAACACGGTTTGCGGTGATCAAGCTCACGCTGCAACGGCTCATCTGAAACAAAAAAAACGGAGGGGATTTTTAGTTAATGATATAATGCTCCAGTTGAACGAAGGGTTTTGAAAAATTTCCATTTTTCACAAAATGGCGGCCGTTAAAAGTCAAAAGTGTTTTTTTGACCAAAATATCAGTTCCATTTTTTGCTATTAAAAATAAAAATAATTATCCAAAAAAAAAATCCTTCGTTCATATGGAGGACTACCATGTATAGAAGAAGTGATATAAATTTCAACCCGATCGGTAAAGCCGTTCTCGAGCTACAGTGATCACCGACTTCAAAAACATGGTTTCGAGAAAAACGCACTTGAAGTCCGCTACCTGCTTACCTATGGCTCAGACACGACGTGCTACAAAGTCTTGTATTTCGGCGAATAATGGTCCGATTTACATTTACCTGGGCGGAAAATGTTCGTAAGAGATTCTACTTTTTGAAAATGAAATAAAAAAAAATCGATTTTTCGAAAATTCTAACTAGGTCTGTCCCGTTAAGTTGAAAGCTGCAACGCATTCGTTCGACGAATTGAATGCAAGTAGTTTTTTGCGTTTCAATTCCTAGCGATTTTTTATTGATCAAATTATCGATATTCGCTGATGCTTGTCACGTTCAAGTGTAATTGTCGATTGACTTACTTGCTATTATAAACGATCTACACGCAAGTTTCGAGATACACCTACAATAATAGACAATTACATATTGTCCATTTGGTTGCACGTGTATATACATATATCGGTACAATTTATCGTCCGCATGTTCTCCCTCTTACGAGTCTCATATTTACGTCCGATGCTGTCATTTATGTATATACGTTTCGTACTAGTGATGAGACATCGCTTACATATTTTTACTCTGTACAGGGTGTCCCACGAGTAATGCTCAAGAACTGTAAACTTGAATTCAGGATCTCATTTTGAGTCAAAAAGTCTAGTAATGTTTTTTGATCAGGCTTTCGACTGATGAGTTATTAATTATTTGAGTTAAAGAATATGCGTTCTCTTGTCGTGCATACTGCCGAAACGGTTAGAGATAGAGCAAAAGACCATAGGACCAATTTTGTAGAGCATGAAATTTTCTATGAAAAAGTTCCTGGCTGCACTTTTCTATCTTCAGTAATTCAGTCCTGAGAGTAGATCGAAAAAAATATTTTGAAAACGGTCGCCTTACGCACGATCAGGTATTTTTTCGGCACGCTCTTAGGACGAAATTAGTAAAGATATAAAAATGCTGCCTTAAACTTTTTTGTAGGAAATTTTGTTCGCTACAAGATTGGTTCTATGATTTTTTACTCTATCGTCGAGCGTTTCGGCAGTATGTGCGATAAAAGAATGTGGATCTTCCATCTTTGAAAATTGACAAATCATCACAAAGGAGCCAGATTGAAAAACATTATTAGACTTTTCGACTCGGAATTTGGTGCTAAACTTCGGTTTACATTTTATGATTAGTATTCGTGGGACACCCTGCATATGTAAATCTGTAATCCCAAAAACGATTGCTCTGTTTGTCTGTTTGATTATGTATAGCTTGAGAACTTCTGTACGCATTTTAATAAATCTTTTACAGACAAAAAGTTTACAATCCACAGTAGGATTGAAGCTCTACGGCACTTTGAAATGTTATTTATAACATAACGGTCAAAAAATATGTCTGTAAAACTTTCGAAAATCAGTCTCAGCTCAATAAATCTGTTAAAAATCGAAAAAGAAAAACGAATAGGTAAATTTCAGAGGAAATTCGGAAACGAATCGAATGAACGGCTGGTGGAGCGCCAAGCCCAAACAGAAAGAAAGCTATACGGTTATTTATGTGAAGTATCCAAAAACCCCCATTTTTTTGACTCTTAAAATGCTTGCAAAAACACCAATCATTTTTTTTAACTTCGCATTTTCGTGAGAAAATCCCAAAAAAAACTTTTGTACTTCTTCGGCATTATTTCAATGATTGGCTAAGAATAATAATTTCTAAAAAAAATATCTTTCAAAAATTAATCAAAAATGAAGAAAATGATTTTTCGTTTATTCGGATATTTCAATTTTTGACGAAATGGTACCACTTTAAAGTTTGAGTTCTCCCTGCGACGCTTCCGGACTCAATTTTCGAAAAGTCAAATTACCTGAAATGTATATAAATTTTGAATTGTCGATAGCCTTTTTATAATATGTATCGAGCACGTGCTTTTTTTTAGATTCAGCACAAAAACACGACTAATTTCCGTTCAATGTTCGAACGCTAATTCAGTGAAGCACAATCCTCAATCTTCATTTTCCTTTTTCCCTACAAAAAGTTTGATTATTCAGATATGGTGTGCTCTCACAATCTATGCGCACGAGCGTCATGAGACGAGATTATTATTAATAAATGAGACAAGGGCGCATCGAACGAACTATCGTTCGAGGGTAACTGTCATGGCGACTTATTTATGATGTCGACGTGGAGATTTTATTTTATAATTAGAAAAAAACTGATCAATGAGAAAAAAACGTCCACCGTAAATAATTCGCATAATCAACAGGTCAAGCTTAATCGTTTCAATCTTGCTTAACGGGACAGACCTAGTTGGAACGTCAAAAAAAAGGCCTTTTTTCCGATTTTTTTTTGGTCAAACGATAAAATAATTCACAACAAAAGTTCTTCCGTTTAAAAGATACATATGTAATGTATATGTTGCAATTTTTTCAACGCAATACATATCGAAATAAGCTGGTGACCGTCAATTGCCGAGGACGCTGCAAAAAAAACACGGTTTGCGGTGATCAAGCTCACGCTGCAACGGCTCATCTGAAACAAAAAAACGGAGGGGATTTTTAGTTAATGATATAATGCTCCGGTTGAACGAAGGGTTTTGAAAAATTTCCATTTTTCACAAAATGGCGGCCGTTAAAAGTCAAAAGTGTTTTTTTGACCAAAATATCAGTTCCATTTTTTGCTATTAAAAATAAAAATAATTATCCAAAAAAAAAATCCTTCGTTCATATGGAGGACTACCATGTATAGAAGAAGTGATATAAATTTCAACCCGATCGGTAAAGCCGTTCTCGAGCTACAGTGATCACCGACTTCAAAAACATGGTTTCGAGAAAAACGCATTTAAAGTTTTGAGTACGGTTTGCATGGCTCAGACACGACGTGCTACAAAGTCTTGTATTTCGGCGAATAATGGTCCGATTTACATTTACCTGGGCGGAAAATGTTCGTAAGAGATTCTACTTTTTGAAAATGAAATAAAAAAAAATCGATTTTTCGAAAATTCTAACTAGGTCTGTCCCGTTAAGGAAGTTCTGCTCGTACTTTGAAGGGCGCGTGGGGCGCCGGGGGTCACTATGCTTATACCCAGGCTAACCGCACTGCTGCCAACCTGATCTCTCTCTCTCTCTCTCTCTCTCTCTCTCTCTCTCTCTCCCCCCCCTCTCTCCCTCTCCTCCTCTCCCTCTCCCCCCCCACCCCCTCTCCCTCTCTCGCCCTCCCTCTTATCTTACATTATATTTCATTATATTATTATTTTCACTTTGTATATTATTGTAAATAATCAGAGAGTTTTAAATGGGTTGTGTTATTTACTGCGATATCAAACATTGTACAGATTGTCAGCCAGCGCTCGTATACAGAGTAATATGTATTATAATTGCCCCCATGGTTTTCCAGGGGTACATAATAAATATCAATCAATCAATCAATCCCTCTCCCTCCCTCCCTCTCTCTCCCCCTCTCTCCCTCCCTCTCTCTCTCCCTCTCCCTCCCTCCCTCTTAATTTGTGCGTTTAAAAAGAACACTTCATAATCCCTCAGACGTATATGTTTTCTAGAGTTTGACACATATTTACAGAATTTTCATTATTTTATGAATTTTTATTCATTATATACTTTTCATTGATGCTTCTTGATGTTGTTTTATGTCTTATGTCACGGTATCCATTATTCAGCATTTTTTAAAAGTATATAATTGTGAAAATGGAATAGCTTCGGGATGGTGCTGGTTGCATGATCGACGATTTTGCTATAATTCTGCTCTATCCTGTCGCAATTGTATAGTATAATTCAATGGTCGACGGTTCTATATTCAATCAGATTATTATAACACGTCGATAAAAAAACTTTTCATAATGTCGCACCGAAGTGTAAGATTTATTTTCCTTTCTTCTGATTCGGTATGATATCACGATCAAAAAAATGCTTGTCCTGTACACGATAACAAAGCTACACTGTTAAAAAATATATGGAATTTACAATTCTTTTACAATACAACGGTAAATGAAATTTACAAACCGGGTGTATGAAATGAAAATTATTACACTCGTATGCCAAAATTGAAATATGAACATAAATTTTGGTTACTGATGTGGAATTTAAGATACATAACATTGAATATTCATATGAAATCTGAAAATTTTGTGGACATGCATTGAAATGAATCATATGTTTGATTGATAATTAATACAAATGTATATGAATTCATCTACTATCAACAATGTATTAAAATTACAGTATGATCTTCACTTTTCTTGACAGTTGACTGAAAAATAAGATACACATGAATGTTAATAATACGATATATGTTATTTCCCATCATAATTCTATCTCTTAAAAATACGGTACAAAAATGGGAATGCAAATTAATATACCCTGCAGTATAAAAAAAAAATTCGTGTATTAAAATTCATTTGCCTATGTATTAATTATACGAATCTCAATATTAAAATTAATACACAAGTGTAGGAAATTCGTAACGCTTTGTGGGCACCGTGCTTCGCGCTCTGGCCACCGCGTGGCGCAGAGCGCGAACTTTCTCATCGTCGACTTTCTCATAGGAGGCACGTGCTTCGGACAAGGATATATACAAGTCGCTCGAATCTAAGAAAATGGTGTAAAACATGAAAATGGTAAACACCAAACTTAATACAAGATGTTGAGATTATAATAAAAAAATTTTACGGCGACAATTGCTCGACTCGATTGCCACGGCATTTAGAGATATGATGGAGCTAGATTTTGAAAACGTTGTTTCGAGAAAAACGCGTTTGAGCGCGCTATACACTCAGGTAGACGAAATGACGTTCAGGTAAAAGAAAAAAAATACTTAGAGAGCTCGGATTTTCATAAAATTTTGACACAATATTTCTGAATGTATGTACTTTCGAAAACAGTAAAAAAAATCGATTTTTTGATATTTTCAAAGTGAACTGGCCCCTTAATTTCTTTCAGAATTCAAGCCCGATCTTTAAACACTAAAATATTCAAGCTAATTATATAATTATGTGTAAGCTATGTATAATACGCAGTGATTTCAGTGAAATCACTGGAATTCTAACTTGTACACAGAATTGTAATTTTAATGTGATATTGTAAATGCAGTTTAGTGGACAGTTAAACATATGAATGATTAATTATGCATTTTACGAGTTAAAAGATAGTGTCGATACCACATAAATTTTAATCGCTTAACTTTTAAATTTATTTTGCATGGCAACCATTTATTGAAAAAACTCAGAGTTTATACACTGAGAAAAAAATTTTGTTGGTATAGCTAAAATTTGTTTACCTCAACAAAATTTTTCGTTTGAATACGTTCAACTATATATTATGAAACTACAACAGAATATTTTGTTGACGTACTAAATAAACCAATACTTGAAACAACAAAATGAAAAGTTCAATTCAACGATGTATACTTATTGCAACACAATGGTGTGTTAATAAGCGCATACGTTTTGTTAAATCTAGACTAGATTCAGTTGATTATGTCAGTTGTGATTAAAATCAAACGAGTTAATTTTATTTTGATTACGAAACTGCTTTAAACAAGTGGATATAACATTTGAGGAAATCAAAATTTGGTTAAGTTGAGTAAAATTCAGTTATTTCAAAAGCTAAAACATAGTCGATCGAACCAAATATCTTTTTCTCCGACTAAATCCGATATTGTGTGAAACGGGAATCTGTTTCAATGAAAGATCTTGTTTTGTTGTTTAGTCTACATGTAGTCGTGTTGTGAACGAATATGTAGTTACTGTGACACGACACATTCGTTTATTTAAAACAAATACGTAGCTCTTACAACTCTATCCCTCGTTCATTATAAATAAATATGTAGTTCTCCCATTGACATATCCGATTGTAACGAACCAATATAAAGTTTATGCAATATTCTTTTGTTTCATTGAAGTATTTTTTTAACATATTGAACAATTGCATATTGTTAGTTTGAAAATACGAAAGCTTAAATCAAACGGAAAACATTTTTAATTCACAACATTCATATCATCAATAAATGTTTTTTTTTTCCAATTCTCAAATATGTTCTATCGAATCACTTGTTATTCAAAAATCTGTATTCACCTGATTTCTTACCACAATGACCATGGGGTCATAGAGGTAAGAAAATCTAGTGTTTCTCACGGGACTTATACCCGTGGTATAAGGTACAAATGTTCGCTACCTAATTCTACAACAGAACCGGTCGGAACGGTGTAACGTACTCGGCTCCCGCAATTTATGCCCATCCACAGACCGGCGTGTATGCGACAAACTTGGTGCTCTACGTCACGCAGTGGCCAGAATGAGAAGCTACTTTAACGTTGCCATCGTTGCTCTAAGCATTATTTTGTTCGTTTAGCAAAATTTTTATACGTTATAGGCAAGGGTTTGACTCTGCCTTTGTACCATAAGCCAATAAGGTAGAATTCAATGAGTAGATTTGCAACAACTAAATTATCGTTTCGAATACCAATTAGTTTGTTAACTTGACAAGATAGTTTTGTTTCTTCTCCATCTCCATCTATTCATGTTTCCAATTGCACAAAACGCTGCGTTATCAAAAGTAAATTTATTTTGATGGAGTTTCGTGTATAATTAGTGAAAACTGATATTTCGTTTGAATCGATGATAGTTCAGATGTAAGGTATGCGTCAAGAGCATACTTTGTTGTTTTTTCTATTACTTTTCTTGATTTGATTTGATTGATGATTTGATTTGATTGATCGAACAAAATATATTTTTTATTGCAAAGAAAAGTTTCTTTCAAAATAAAATAATTGATAAAACATAGGATTTTGTATGAGAGTGAAAAAACTCATTCGTAAAACGTAGATTGTGAAAATGTTGTTGTTCCTTTTATCTAACGGTTCCTTTGATTTAACAATATAATGTTTGAGTCGGGGCTAAAATTTTCTTTAACACGTCTCATTATGAAAATAATAAGACTTGGAGTTTTCTCGGAGGAAAAAGAAATAAACGTGCTACTCGACTCAGTGGCGCAGTGGCTTATGGTACAAAGGCAAGGTCAAACCCTTGCCTATAACGTATAAGAATTTTGCTAAACGAACAAAATAATGCTTGGAGCAACGATAGCAACGTTAAAGTAGCTTCTCGGTTCTGGCCACCGCGTGACGCAGAGCACCAAGTTTCTCACATACACGCCGGACTGTGGATGGGCATAAATTGCGGGAGTCGAGTAGGGTACGACGTTTCGACCGATTCTGATAAAGAATTAGGTAGTGAACATTTGTACCTAACAATACGGGTTACAGTCCCATGAGAAACACTAGATTTTCTGACGTGTATGACTATGTGAGTCATTACGTTAAAAAAACAGGTGATTACATATTTTTGGCTTATAAGGCGATTTTATATTGTTCCTTTTTCTCCGAGAAAAATGGGAATTTGCTTTTTAGCTATCTCTCTCACACTCAGATAATGGATAGAGAGCGCCTTAAGAAGTTTGTATACATATATCAGAATCAAAAATAAAAACTTATTCGTGATGAAAAAAAATACATTTAAATGTTATATATTCTCCTCATGTGAATTACAAATGTCTTTTGTTTAAATGAAACGTTTTTATATTCAATTCGAACAATATCTGATTGATCGATATCATGCATATTCGTTTATTATGAACGAGGGATAATGTTATAAAAGCTACGTATTTCTTTACAACGAACGAATGTGTCGTTGCAGCAACCTTATATTCATTCACATTAACAATATATGTAGATTATACAACAAAACAAGACCTTTCACTAAAAAAAGGTTGTTGGTTCACTCAATATCGGTTTTAGTTGGAAAAAAAGATATTTAGTTCGATTGACTATCTTTTAGCTTTTGAAATAACTGAGTTTTACGCAACTTAATCGAATTCTTATTTCTTCAAATTTTATGTCCAATTGTTTAAAGCAGTTTCGTAATTAAAAGAAAATTGTCTCGTTCCATTGTGATTACAACATACCGAATTAACTGAATCTATTCTTGATTTTGAAAAAAAAGTGTTCGCTTATCAATGCAGCATTTTGTTGTTGTAAGTATACACCGTTCAATTGAACTTTTCACTTTGACAATTTAAATACTGCTTTTTCCAGTACGTGAACAAAATATTTTGTTGTATTTTCGTGAAATATAGTTATCACCAAAGCAAAATAATGCGTATCTTTAAATAAATTGTTTTTAGAGAAACAGAGTAATCGTTTTTAATATGAACAAGTGACTTAATTAAATTGAAGTAACTTTTAGTCGATGGAACAAAGATAAACAGTCCTTAAGCAAAATGTTTTGTTATCTTGAGCGAATGAATTTCATAATTACATTTACGTGATTGAACAATATGTTCTATTCGATCATCCTAATTCATTCAGTTGAACGTATGCAATATCCCTTCAGTATGACAAAATCGTTTAATTAAGTTGATATTTCATAATCAAATGCACATTTTGTTAGACCAAATAAAAATCAGATAAAATCAATTAAATGGTAGTAGTTTTTCTGACAAAATCATAATGTTGAATAGATAAATAAGATTTAACCGGCACGTTTAGTTGAAATAGCTGTAGCTTATTTAGCGCATCTGAGCAATGTTTAAACCAACAAAATTTTAAGGCAACAAAACGTATTTGGTATTTTCAACAAATTTTTTTTCTCAGTGTACTCTTCTTTTGTTTGATAATGAATTATTTAAACAACATTGTAAAATTATTTATAAAAAATACTGTATTCAATTTAATCGTAGCCTCTTAGTTTAATGTCGGAGTATTTCGAACGAACTGAAGCTTGCTGATCGATCGTCTCAGTCTTTTATAGTTTAGCTCATCACATTTTTTTTTATTACTCATATTTTTCATTTCATCGTAATAATATTGTGATAAAACGTCGAGTAATTCCCACAGTTTCAGATTCATGCTGCAATGACTTTAATCTCCATTAGTCGAAGCTTTGACCAGTAATTCCCCGCAGGGGAATACTGGAAGCCAATACGAAAGTAAACATTTTTTTAGTGAATTTGTGTTTTTCCTTTTTTTCTATACAAGGTCAAAAGGTGTAATGCAATATTTTCCCGATAAACGGTGCGAAAATAGACGTGGAAACATTAAGAAGGAAAATGAAGAATTTATCACGTTTACCCATTGACCGAGTTAACTATCATTTTTGCATTTTCCTTGAGTCATCGATTCAAGAGCAGCCATGCATTATTGATATTACAACTTCCTCGAAAATACAATGAACTCGGCGGGGTCAGTGTCGAGATCGTTTGCAGCGCAAAATGACTTGTATAAGCAACTTTCCCCGATGCTCTTAACTGTTCATTCGCATGCAAATTGTAATGGGGATTCCCTCTCGTTCGACTCGAGATATTAATAAAAAAAAAATATCTCGAGTGTCGAGAATACTGTGCAATTTTTTTTCGTATAAAATGACCAGTATTTAAACATTCAACATTCAGTTCCGTTCTAACTCTTCGAACGCTCGAATTGAACGGTGAGTTTTATTCATCAATAATCAACTATACGTAGCGTAGTTTCCATTTAGACAACTAGAAATTAATTAAACGATTTTTTTTTCACAGATCAATAATCAACCCCTTCAAAATGAAGCTTCCAGTTTTCACTCTCGCTTTATTGTGTTCCATTCTTTACACCTCTCAGGCTGCAATTGATTGGGACAAAGTATCACCGGAGGAGTTAATGCTTACTGTAAGTAAACTTTAAAAAACCCTCGGAAATTTAGAGCATTGAATTTACGAAATTGAGTTGTCAATTGTGAATGAAAAAAATTATTTTACTTTGGACAGTAAATTTCTACAGAGAAAATACGGTTTTTGGTAAATGTTTGTTTTGGTTATGTTTAATCGCATTGAAAAAACTGAAATATGTGCATTATTGAATTCTTAACCAAAAATTAAACGGATGCTAAGAAAAAAAATCGTTGCCCTATTGAACGTTTTATTTTCGTGTTGAAATGTTCATTTTTTAATAAATGTTTCCTTCAATTAAACTTTAGGTGCACCGTTTCCGTCGCGAACCTCAGGGATCGGTAAGACTCGACGCAACTCAACCTCTTAGTGGACCGCACCGACGTCCGTCTGTCGATCTCTCGTACAATCAACGAGTAATAGACAACGGAAGAACGACTCTCGATACTTATGGTGGCGCGAGTTTCCGCGATCGGCATGTATCGCCACATGCTGGGGTGAATTACGAGCACAGATTCAATAACGATATATTCGTGCGTGGACAAGGTCAAGTACGTGAAGGTCCACGAGGACGAATGGAACCGTCCTTTGGTGCTGGAATCGGATATAGATTCCGTCGTGAAGCCGTGCTTGACGGAGAGGAAGAATTCGTGGAAAAATTGGCTTAAAAAAATGATGCAAAAATTGTCATAATTCCATTTTCAAATATTATTTATCAATTCTCGATAATACTTTCGTTCCTATTCATTTTGCAATTGTATTTATTTTTTTTATTTCAATGTTTAATGCTTGAATATTTTGAGGATATCAAATAAAGAGTTTCCTTCAATACGAAAGTACTATACTTTTTTTGTTTATATTTTACCCTCTTTTTCATGCAAAGTCCAAAGGTCATGAAATATTTTACTATTTTTCAATACTCACGGTTAACGTCCCTCATTTTCAACGTGTTTGGCGAATTTGTTTCTATTTTTTTCGTAGTTTTTTAATAGAATAAAAATAACCCTCAAAGTGCACTTGGGGTCTGGAATACCCTAGGCAAATTTGAAGCCCAGATATCAAAAACTGGTTTTCTAAAAATTGAACATTTTTTCTAATATGTTAATATACTTTTGTCAATAAACAAAATGTTCTATCTTATCCAAGAATACTTGAAAATGATGCACAAATATTTGTAAGCTTTGACATTCATTACTTTCAATTTGACAATATTCTTGGAATATTCTAATAAAACTGAAATCTCAATCTCAAAATCCCGAATGCGATAGATGACAAAAAAATCACGGAATAAACTCACAAAATTGCATCATTAATGCATTCGTAATTTGAATGAAAAAAGATAGTAAAAGTGAAAGTTGAAAAATTGGACAAATCTCGCAGTATCCTCAATATGTCGTCAATCCGTAACGGTGAGAAGAGTAACACGGCTTGCGGAAAATTATAGGATTATACGCGGTCGTTCGACCCTTAATTGGATGAGTCCGATATATCCCTTCGTATTTTTCGTAGCAAAAACTAAGAGTAAAAACCATTTGCGCTTGGCAAAATGTTCCCTTCGATTACAACTAATGGGCAATTTTATTTCTTATTTTATTACAAATATATACCTTTATTTAGACGAAAAAAGTGATCGAACGATAATTCATCCGGCAAACACCACACTGGGTCTGGAAGTGCATGTATTTTTTTTCTTTACCTTTTTAACCTTATGATCATTATGATAATTTATTCTGTTTTCTTAAAGATTGAATTGTAGATCTAAAAAAAATTATTTAAATCGCAAATGTTATTTGGATTCACAACATTATGATTTATTGATATTTTGGATTTATCATTGTTTTATGAAAAATTTTTTGGGCTTTTTTTTCCAGGTCAATTTCGTGTTGACCCAATTCACGGCGCTGGGCCTGGCCGGACTCTTGAGATCAACCCTCAATCCATTGGTCGTGCCACCAGCAACGCGTCACGCTTTCGGTCTCGTGGTCGGGCTTTGCCTCGGTTACTTCTGTTTCGGCACGTAAGCCAATAACCTCTCCAACTTAACCAGAGATCAATCTACGGTGAATTTTGACTAATCCCCTTAATAACAAATTTTGAGGAGCGAGCTGATTAAAATTGCAATTAATGAGTAGGACGTGAGTCCTGGGTGGTAAATAAATGTTACTTCTTCGATTTATGATATTTACTTTTCGTATGTTTTCTAGACAAGCGATTCATTTGGCTGGACTACCGGCGATATGTTACATCGCTATGCGAACGCAGGATCCAAAAGTCATGCAAACGTAAGATTTAATTTGTTTTATAAAAAAAAAATGAATAATCTTTTCCAAACTTTTAAATTCGTTATGCTTTTCAATTTGTTACCCAATTTTTACCGGTTCAGTTGAACGAAGCTCTAATAAACTTTATCGTTCTATGTTTTACTTAAAGCCTGTAAAAAGAGTTTTAATTTCTTTCTTCACGTTTCAAAGATATTCTGAAATGTGCCACAAAGTTAATCTTTTATTTCGATTATATTTGCCATATCGTTAATTTTTCAAATAATTTTCAGCTATGTTCTCACCTTGGCTCTTGGATACCTGTCCAGCATCCACTTTTATCGTCAAATCTACAATTATGGCTCCTATCATCTTGACATCACTGGTGAGCCTAGTCTTTTTGTTTGCCTAAGGTTGTTGCTAAAAAAATTGGGGTGAATAGATTTTTGTGAAAATTGTATTATTTGTTATCGGTTATTTCCCGAATGTATACCGGCGAAAGGAGGATGGAGGTTTTCGCATTTTGTGAAAAATTTATCTCAAAAATTGAAATAACAAAAATGAATATGATCGCAATATAAATAGGAACGAAAGTATTATCGAGGATTGATAATTAATATTTGAAAATAGAGTGATGACAATTTTTGCATCATTTTTTTTACAAAATCATTGCTGATGTGTGTCACATCGCATCAGCGACCATTATTTCTTGATGATGATAATGATAATGATGATTAATATACCTTACGATATTCCTGAAACAAAGTCCTACATAATAATGAAAACCGCATTGAAATCTGTTCAGTGATTCTCCAGTTTTATGATAATAAACATACAGACGCCTCTCTGCATTTTCCTTTTATATTTATAAAGACATAGATGACGCAGGCGACACCACGCGATAATAATCCGCGTAATAATTTCTTGCCTTCATTTGTTTTAGGTCCTCTGATGGTCATAACACAAAAGGTCGTAAGCCTGGCGTACAACATTCATGATGGTTTTACTCGTTTAGAGTACGATCTCACGCCTACTCAAAAACATCAAGCCGTAAAGTAAGAAACTTCCTTACAAAAGCGAACTCTTACGCAAGAATACTTAACCCGTCAATGGTCGCAACTTTTTCTCACACTTATATTAAAACAATGATTACCCGAAAATTTCAAATTGCATAAGCTTTTGAAATTTTTTCTATCTTCACTCAATTTATTCTTCTGTACAGTAGAAGATTTAACGAAATTTTTTGAACTTTTAAAATGATTAATTTTTTATTTGTATTATCAATTATCGTTATGTTTACGGTTTTTGAAAAATAAAAATGGTTAATACTCACAATCACTGTAGCGAAATTGTTTTCATGTTCTTATTTATCAAATTAAGCACTTGAAACTATACATGTGAGAAAATCTCTTATCGCGCGACCAATGTTTAAAGTGTAAATAGCGCGACCGTTGATGGGTTAATAATCATTATTCTTTTAATGATGCCATTTACAGAGCTTGATTAACCATAAAATAAAAGAAAAACTTTGACGTTTTAGGATAATGCCAACAACCCTGGAGTACTTCAGTTACGTATTCCACTTTCAGGCGTTAATGGCAGGTCCTGTAATCTTCTATCGTGATTACATGGATTTTATTCACGGCATTGGAATACGAGGAGCCAAACCTTTGACGGTAATTGCACTAATCACTCGTGGGTCTGGAAGGGTTACATATGTCCAGAATTTTTATAAAATCAATATTTCTCATCGTTTACTGTTGTTTAAAAGTCTTCAAGAACACAAACGAATTTCAAAATTCTCATTCCATTCCCACATCACGCGCACTATGTGCGAGCAATGCATTTTTCTCGAAACTACTCTTTGTGCCACTTCGATAATTCGAAGAGTTTTCAATATTTGATAATCGCTTCTTTTTGAAAATGTTGCAATCCTTTTCTCTGTCGTCCGTCGAGTAATTTTATTCATATTTTGTTTACAACATTTTTTATAAATAATAGAATTAAATTTTTCGTAAAAAACGCATACTTAATTTCAAAATGCTACAAATTGCTCTATTACAAAAATATTTCGGATTTTGACAAATCCATTTATCCCCGAATGATTTTTCATGCCGATTGCGAGGCCGTTTTTTTGCTGGTGATATAAACAATATTGAATACTCTATTGAATCTATTGAAAATAAAATTTGGATTTTTTTCTTTCATCTGAACGGTCAATTGATAATGCATAAGGTAATATGATCGCTTCATACTAGTCAAATGAGTGTTAAATTTGCAAAATACATTTATGCAAAGTTCAATACACTAATTAAATTAATTGAAGGTTGATGTGTATCACAGCATGTTTTATTAACCTAAAAAAAAATTAATAACGATGGATTTGTGAAATCATTAACTGATAACTGCATAATTCCATTATGTCATATTTTCATCGAGATTTTTCAAAGAATAATCCGTATTTTTCAACCGATTTTAATGCACCACGTCTTATCTTGTTCCTCGAGAGATTCTTTACGAATTTATCACGTAAGTTTTTTTCTAGACTTGTTAATATGAAAATTACAGTAATTGGTTTATGAACATTTTTTTTAGCCAGTTAAACAATTGGCTGCAACAGTAAAATCATCAAAAACTCAGAAAAAAATCCATACGGTGAATTCGTAGAGGATCTCTTGAGGAACAAAATAAGACGTGGTGCATTAAAATCGGTTGAAAAATACGGATTATTCTTTGAAAAATCTCGATGAAAATATGACATCGTGGAATTATGCATTTATCAATCATTTTATCACAATTATCATTTTATTAATTAGTGCATTAAGCTTTGTATAAATGTATGTTGAAAATTTAGCACTCATTTGACTCGTCCGCATCAGCTATTTTACCTTAATCGATATTTTGTTGTATTTATTTAATAGACCATAAAAAATTATTTTTGAAAAATCCTAATTGGCGCTGGAAATTCGTAACTTCTTAAGTAAGCAATTAATAAGGAAAATATTATTTTATTTATTTTTTGTGCAGATGTTTTACGGCAAATCACCACAGCAATTGGACGAAATTGTCCTGGAACCATCACTGGCAATTATCGTCATGAAAAAAGTGATCGCCAGCTTGATGTGCGCTGTGATATTTGTTGCCTTTATTCCATCGTATCCGATACAGAAAATAAAAGGTAATTTGTTCGAACACATTAACAATTTTCGCAATTACACAAACATATTTTGTGAACAAACAACTTTCTTAATAGAAATTCATTCGAGCTGTTTTGTTTTTTTAGACGATGACTTCTTGGAAAATACTTCAGTGGCTTACAAAATTTGGTATTTAATGATCTCGACGATGACGGTTCGTTTCAAGTATTATTATGCCTGGTTGTTCGCTGATGCTATTTGCAACAACTCGGGTATGGGAAGAAACGGTCAAAATCCTGATGGGAGCGTCAAATGGGATCTCATTTCGAACGTTGACGTTATACCCTTTGAGGTACGGTATTGAAAGAAAAAAAATGAAAATCGCGAAAATCCTATTTATTTGTATTTTTTTTTAATTGCTCAATAAACATTTATTTTATTTTACTTTAATTTGCTAGTAAATTTCCGTTGATCTATTTAGATTTTGGTCTGTTTATCTCCTTTACGTATAAGTGATAGTAACAAACAAAAAAAATGGGAAATTCTAATTCTGAAAGATATCGATTGATTGTGAATTTTCTTTAGACTTCACTGAGTATGAGGGAAAGTGTGGAACGTTGGAACAAAGGAACAACTCGTTGGTTGCGGATGGTCGTTTATGAGAGAGCCGAACGTCACAAAACTGTTTTAACTTACGCTCTTTCGGCCATATGGCACGGTTTTTATCCAGGCTACTACCTCACTTTCGCGAATGGAATTTTCTTCACTTTTGCTTCACGTTCCGTAAGCAAACCTACATATATTTTTTGTAAATTCTTTAAATGAATTTTTAAAAGATCATTTTAATTTCTAATGTTGTCAACGATTTGTAATAAAGTTTAAACGATTTTTTTTTAGGTCCGACGTCACATAAGACCTTACTTCGTTAATTCCAAGCCAGCCAAGTTTTTCTACGACGTTGCCACTTTCATCACAACTCGAATAGTTTTAGCCTATATAACGTTCAGCTTTGTTGTATTAGAATTCCTGCCGAGCGTAAGATTATACCTGTAAGTATAAAAAATATTTTCTTTAATAAGTATTCATAAAAGAAAAAAAATATGAAGAATCTATTGCGATTTGACGTCAAATAATAATTGGATTCTCGCTTAATTAATTTCAGACACTTGTACCTGGCCCCGCATTTGTTGGGACTGGCAGCAATATTCGTTCTGCCATTACTTCCATTGAGCAAGGCGACGAAGAAGACGGCCGAGTCCGAGGCTGCGAAACGCTCGAGCGAAGTTACCAATGGCCGCGCTAACAAATCGGAGTAATTTATCAACGATAAATTCGCACAACGAGAAATATGAAGAAAAAAAAAACAACCACAAAATTCCGGTGCGAGCGTTCCACGCCGTATTACTAATTATTCTACACGTTTAAACAAAGATTTTTTACGATACTAGTTATGAAAAATTATACATAAATATATACGCGTATGTGTTTGTATTTATATATATTTACACATACGTGGCCGTTAAAGAAGAGATTTTTCATGATGAAACGCATATACGTTTCCTCGCGCACAAAAATCCAAAACTAGCACAAAAGAAAACTGTATTTTTTCTATACAGGTTTATCTAGTGATATTTATACATAAATTGTCCGGCAGTGCGTTGAGAGATGATCGCGCTACCGAGAATGTTGAAGATTAATAATATTACCGAGAGTTTATTGCACGAATAATCTTTTAAAAAAATTGAGCAAACAAGTTTTTACAATGAAATGAATTTTACGAAACGGGCATTGCGTCGACAACTCAGGGGAACTTTTTGAATCGTGTTTTCCATTTCCGTTAAGAGAATATATTGAGCAAAACTTATTCTTTTTTTTTCT
Source organism: Rhimphoctona megacephalus (assembly GCA_963989365.1). Taxonomy (NCBI): domain Eukaryota; kingdom Metazoa; phylum Arthropoda; class Insecta; order Hymenoptera; family Ichneumonidae; genus Rhimphoctona; species Rhimphoctona megacephalus. Next base: position 24,954,176 of record OZ022415.1, read on the forward strand.
ATGTTACAGTTTTATCTTGTAATAATAAAAGGGTTATCGTGTCGTACGTTTTTTTTCAAGTCGCTTCATTGAAATCCTTTTCCTTGCTGAGTTTACAAGTACACAACAAGGGATTGAACTAAGTCGATCGTGTGACCGCTTGTAAATCTTGTCGTTCCCAGACCAAGCTTCAAATACGAAGGGCTCGTTTTGCACTCTTTTTAAGCCTGAATTTCTCTTCCCCCATGAGCTGTTTGTTCATTTTTCAGAGGTACGTTCTTGCTCAAGGCCAAATGCATTCTAGTTTGCGCTTTCTGTAAATGTACAGGTGCACATTTACGTATTCACCGATTAAGGTCGTGGACAATAAATCCATTGCAATTACGGACCTTCGAATGAAGATTATACAGCTGATTTGTAATTTCTTTTTTGCAGGCCCAAAAAAATTAAACTTGGAATCGGAGCAATTACGAAATATGTAAAAAAAAAAGTGAAGACCTTCTCGTCACACTCTCCTTTCACGACCCCATCGCTGCGAGTCGAAGAAAATCTAACGTCACGATTGCCTGGGAACTTGACTAATCGAACATTTGTCGTAGTTTTGTTGATTTTTTTTCTTCTTTTTCTTTTATTCTTTCACGTTTTACCCAAGTTCTATTTTCACCTGAGAGCCTAATGAAATATCCACCGGTGTATAATCGGGTAAAGAGAAGCACCCGAACTGTCGGGGTGTTCCCGCGAAGCCCTATATTTTATACCTTTGCCAACAGTCACGCCCACGAAGGAAATACGAAAGAACGAACCGTTTCGTTGTCGTACTGTGACGTTCCTAAAATCGGGCTCAGTTGGCTGACCGAGCTTTTACTCAACGGATCATCGCTAACCGTAAATAACCGATCAAATGGTAACGGAATCGAATTAACAATAATCACATTCTAATCTTAATAATCAAAACAAATGAACAAAAAAAACAAAATAATTGAAACAAGTTTTTTTGATCGGCTGTCAATTTCTGCAGTGATACCTCTCGTTTTTTCCCTGTTCTTTCAACGAAATAATAATACTTCTAGAATCTCTTGACGTTCGTAAAAATGGGCTATGCGATGATGATCCTGACACTGATCCTCATGTTTTGGACTTCGATGGTCAGGATGCACGAACTACCCGTTCAGTATCCACCCTGTTTCTTCAATCCGTTGTGCACCTGCTCCAAAGCCATACCAGATCTTGGAATCGTTGCATGTGACAATGTACCGATGCCTAGAATTCCACAACCCATCAATTCTTCTAAAGTCTTTATGCTTCAATTGGAGAACAACGGACTTCGCCATTTGCAACCTCAATTTCTTATTAATACAGGTACGTTTTTTTAAAGACACTTTTATTAAGCATTTTTTCCAATAAATAAACCAGTGGGGCAAGAGAGTGTCTCAACATGTTCCTATTTTTGTCTTGTTATTCTAAAATAATAATAATTCAAGTTTAAAAATCTTGAAAGTATAATGAGTAATCAAACTGTAATTAAAAATACCCAAATTTAAAGTTTGAAATTATTTCTGATATTATTTGAAGAAATCTTAATTTTGTAACTTTCATTTGATGGACAACTACCTCCACCATTTTTGTATCAACGATGATGTGTATAAAAATGTATACAAATGAAAGAAATTGAATTATTTTTTGTTGTACTTTTTTCGTGTTATAATCCGAACACGGCGATTGTTTAGGTTGGAACCCGAACACGGCGATTTGTTTGGGCTGGAACCCGAACACGGCGATGAGATAAATAACTTCCATTTGTTTCATCATCAATAGCTTCGTTTTTATTTGATTTTTAAATTCAAACGTCAAAGGTAAATTGTCTGACTCTGTTACGAGACGAATGAGGGTCGTGCGCATGTTTCAGGTCTTTACAAGCTACAGATCAAACATAATCCGATATCGGATATACCGGACGAAGCTTTTCTAGGGCTTGAAAGATCATTGTGGGAGCTTGAATTACCATACAATCGACTTACGAGGGTGCCGAGCAAGTCCTTCAGGCACCTACAAAAGTTGAGACTTCTTGATTTAACAGGTATATTTTTGTTGCCTCTTTACACAATAAAAACAAGATTCGATATTTTTTTCCATGGAAAACAAGTACTGAAGTGACGACATGAAACGAAACAATATTTCGTCGGTACAGAATAGAAAAATTGGGTTACAAATCGAGAGATGAAGAAAAACCTTTAATACTATTGGGTCATGTTCATTTTTTTTTATTGATTCGAATTGTTACTACGAAAAATGAGTGACTCGACCAAATTTTCAATATTCCCATTTGTACTTGTGAATCTTTTTCATAAAAAGGATAATTCTACTAATTTTCCATTAGTTAAAGTAATGATCCGTGTATCATAGAAAAAGAATAATGAAAATTCAAAAAAAAAAAAATCATTATAGGAAATCAAATATCTCACGTTGCGTCGGACAGTTGGCGAGGTTTGGAGAATTCTCTCCAAACTTTGAGGATAGGAAAAAATGCGCTCGACAAACTTCCGGCTGATGCATTCGCCGGTCTCATCTATCTCGAAGTTCTTGATCTTCGTGAGAATAGCATCAAGGAAATAGATCCATCTGTATTTCGAGATGGAATGGCACATCTGACCCATCTGTATTTGAACGATAATCAATTGACAGCGATTCCATACTCTCAAATCTCTTCGCTCAAGCGTATGAAAGTTTTTGACCTTAGTTACAACAAAATAGCTAAGATTATTCATCCTCAGATGGAGGCTGAAATTCGAGGTCTTCAAATTTCATTGGATATTTTGCGACTCGATTACAACCACATTGATAGGCTCATGCCAGGTTCTTTCCAACATTTTTACAAAGTCAATAAAACGTATTTGAACGGCAATCCTTTGACGATCGTAGAGGTAGGTTGATAAAAAAAAACAATAAATTTTGAGAAATCAGAGCTAAATATTCGTTGCATCAAAATAAAATATCGATTACTATTTTATTCGCAGGATGGAACATTCCGAGATTCAAGAATTCGCGAGCTGTACTTTACTGACTGTGATCTATCCGAAATCAGTTCTCCTGACTTATCGGGGCTTGAATCCTCACTGGAATTACTCGATCTTTCTGGAAACAATATCACGGGATTGCCCAATCATTTGTTCCAGGAGTTTGACTTCCTGAGGACCTTGATTTTTCGGGAAAATCGTATCGACAGCTTTGCACCAGGTTTAATGAATTTGTGCTTTGAATATTTTTGAAATTAGCTCATTTGCTCCGAACTTGGTAGATATTAATGTTATTTAAAATTACAAAATCGAACAATAGTTCTACGAATTTGAAGCAATTGATTAAAACCAAAAGAGGCACTTCGAGCTCTTTTTTACTTTAGTGAAACTTGTATATTTTCAGCCGAAATTTTCACTGGTTTTCAATACTCTCTGTACAATCTCGACATAAGTGGCAAGAAAAATGGAATAATATCGCTTCAAGATTTGAGGCAAATGAGAAATTTACGTTTTCTCTCAATGTCTCGAATGCCCGAGGCAATTCTTTCACCGGATAATTTTCTCGAGTTTGGAATAGACGTCAAAGAGCTACACATTGTTCAGAGCAATCTTAACACCATCAAGAGTCACGCTTTTATGCATGTTCGTGGAATAAAGTTTCTTGATTTCTCGGAAAATTCCATAACTACAATTGACGAGGACGCGTTTTCTGAGGTTCGTAAAAAATGAAAAAAAGAAAACTAAAAAAAAAAACGGAGACAATTTTATATTTGTCCTAATATTTCTCACAATAAATCTCAATTTCTCAAGGTCGGACACTCTCTTTTGACACTCCGAATGTCGAACGGGTTGGCTACATCGACCAGTGAATTGCCCAGCAAATCGTTCAAATCATTGACAAATCTCCAACATCTCGATTTGAGTAACAACAAAATAAAGACAATGCCAGATACATCTTTCCACTTTTTGAAACGAATCAAGCGTCTGGAGTTACAGGATAACGAGATTCAGGAAATTCGCAAAGGAACTTTCCAGGTGCGTTGTTTTTTTTTCTTACGAAATGAAGACTTCTGAATAAAATTGCTGAAAAACAGTTGTTGGAAATTCAGGGAGACATTCACTCGACCCTGGAGGAGGTGAACTTGGCGTTCAATCATCTTGGCAACATACAAACTCACACATTTGTCGATCTGACGTCCTTGACGAGCATCTATCTCGAGGACAATAGAATCGATAGAATCGAAAGACGCGCTTTTATGAACATGAACCGGTTGAAGTACATTAATCTACGAGGCAACAAAATTAGGGATATTACCGATGAAGCCTTTCAAGTGAGTTAAAAAACGAAAAATAATTAAAAAATAAAACAAATAATTCGTAAATAAATGGTAACTCTAATAAATAGTAAATAAATGTAACTCTAATTCGCAATAAATTCGTAAATAATTGGCAACTCTAATAGTTAAAAAAACAATAATGGAAATTTAAAAAAATGTATTATTCGTTCTTATTAATTTTGAAATTATACTTTCAGAATCTTCCAGATCTTGAATTCCTGGATTTGGCTTATAACGAACTCGAAGAATTCGATTTCGCATCGTTCGATCAAGTTGGCACTTTAGCCTCGTTCAAAGTCAATATAAGCCACAACAGTATACCGAAATTGTGGATCAACAGCACAACCATGACACCTGCGACTAGCAGTGAGTTTTACTTTCACAATTTTTATTTATTTTCGTGTACTTTGTCGCATATATTTTAATCAAATTAAATTCAATTAGACTTAGAACTATGTTCAGCTAATATTCGAATTTATTGTAATTTAATATTGGAAATACCGAGCAAACAGCAAAGAGTTTGACAGTTAAATAATTGTGAAATAAATACAACTCAAACTTTTTTAATAGGGAGTGAATAATTTCAAAATATTTAATTTCATATCAACATAAAATTGTTCCAACTTTTCACTACTGTTATCATTTTTTATAATGACAAATTGAAGAAATATTTGGAGGACAATTTGAAAGAAGTTTGATCGTATTTTTTTAGTGAATCCTTTGATTGAGGAGTTTTTTTTAATGATAGAATTCAAAGTTGATGATTATTTCTACAATTTTATGGGATTTGAATTTGAAATGACGCTGTAGGAGTGAAAATATTGTTAGTAAAGATAAAGGCATGACGTATTGAAGCAATAGACTGAAAAATGTAATTATGTTTCAGTCGGTGGTAATTTACAATCAAACATCAAAGTATTGGACATGAGTCACAACAACATTAGCGACATAATGAGGTATTATTTCCGCCCGGTGGAGTATTCTTTGACGCATCTGTATCTCGCTCACAATGAGATAGCAAACGTGACCCAAGGTGTATTTGGAAATATGCCACATTTGCAATGGCTCGATTTTCGTTACAACGATCTCGTCGAGATCGATTTCGACTGTTTTAGAAACACGAAAAACCTTCAAGTGTTATTGTTGTCGCATAACAACATAATGGACATTCCAGCGGAAGCTTTAAGGCCCCTCAAGAAACTTCGAATCCTCGATTTATCCTGGAACAAACTGCGAACTTTACCAGATAATTTGTTCACCGAGGCGACAATCGAGAGTCTCGATTTGTCGCATAATCAATTTATGCGTTTGCCTGCAAAAGCCATGTCGCCCGCAGCTGCAGGTTGGTTATCGACTCTCGATATGTCTTGGAATTTATTGTCCGGTATTCACAACACAGATGCCATTTCCAAGCTCCACGTAAGTCGAAATATTCCATCGAATAATCTTCCATTTTCAAAAGAATCATTTTGTCAAAACGAATTTATTCTTTTACAGAGTCTTTCCTGGCTCGATCTCTCTTACAATCGTCTCGTGAGGCTCGACGATGCGATTTTCTCGGAACTTGATCATTTGAATCACCTCGATCTCAGTCACAACAAACAATTGATCCTGGAATCACGTGGCAGAACTTTCAACGGATTGGAAGATTCTCTATTGTTTTTGGGACTCAGCAACATTTCCCTTCTCAGTGTAGGTGTTTGAATTTTTGTTCACCAAGGAATTTCAAAACTTTTCGGATAAAATAATGGATTTATTCAATTGTTCAGGTACCTGAATTGCCATTCCGGTATTTGAGAACTTTGTACCTCGCCCATAACGAATTGGCATCTATACCAGCTGAAATGGCCTCGAATTTGAGCACTCTCCATCATCTTGATCTCAGCCATAACGATTTATCAGTTGTTCCACTTATTACTCACACGCTTCCTGAATTGAAGACTTTTGATATCGGTTATAATCCTATCACGGCCATCACCAACACGAGTTTCCTCGGCTTGGCTGATAGTCTTGAAGAACTAGATATTCGAAGACTTTCGTTATCAACCTTCGAGGTATTGCATTTTCGATTCTTTTAAAATTATTCAAAAACTATAGAAACTTTAGTGCATATGTGTATTTTTAGATAAATCAGAAATTTAGGTTTATTTTTATTGGAATTAAAATTTATTTCAATAATAAATTAGAGAATTTCGCTTACTTTTTCTATGATTTTAATAGGTTTATTCTTTAAATATAATTCTCTCGGTTTATGCAAATTGAAAACATTTGAATGGTTCGTGTGATTTTCAGGCAGGTGCCCTTTGTAAAGCTTCGAAGCTCGAAACGCTTCTCGTGACTGCCTACACCGGCGTTAAAAATTTCAACTTGCCTAATATTTTGGAGTACAATCATGGCTTGAAGAATCTTCACATTGACGTAAGTGTAAAATTTTCTCTACTCCGAACAATCTTGGTATATTGAAGATTTATAAAATAAAAATACTTTACAGATCGACAATGAAACCAATTTGGAAAAGGAAATGAAAGGCAAGTTCCCTACGAAGCTTTACAATTTCACTCTAAGCGGAAGGAATCTTCGTTCGCTGGACAAAGATATTTTGCGGGTAAGAATCAATGATTTTGTCTCAACTAAAATTCGAACTTTTACGCTATGAAAAAATGATTCTGAATCATTCCGAGATAATCTTTTTTCTCAATCGCTCATTTTCCAGGGCATGCGAAACCCTCATCTTCATTTTGCTCTTCATAACACGAGCGTAGCAACCGTGCCACGAGAAATTTTTGATCACGCGAAATGGGTTAGAAACGTCACGATCGATTTGCATAACAACGACTTGAAAACTCTGCAAAATCCTTCTTCGGGTCACAAGCCAGGAATGCCGGACAAGAGATTTTTACTCAGGCTCAGAATGGCCGGGAGCTATGTGAATTGTGACTGTGACATGGGGTGAGTCTAAAAATTCGTGCCTAGAATTTATTCGACTTTGTAAATTTTCGTAACAATCCATATTTTTGTAAAAATTATCAAAAATATTCAGTTTTTCAAATCGCGAGGTGCATGGCTCGTTTTTCTTTAATTACCATTTTTTACCTAAGAAAAAAAAAGAAATAGATTTTCCTTCATTGAATGAGAAAACGGTCTTGAAAACCAAATTTTCTTGTTCAAGATGGATCGAAGTTTGGCAAAGAAAGCATCGACAATATCAAGAGGACAGATGTACGACGTATGGCGAATACAACAATTACGAGCGTGACGAAGGTGGAGAGTACAGTTGCTGGGACAACGGTTGGGACGATGATTTGCGGGAGACTTTCTGTCTGAACAAGAATAACATGTCGCTCGCGAAAGCCCTCAAGTCTGACATTGAATGCGGTTGGGGTGCAGCGAGCACTGTTCACTTATCGAGCGTTCTCGTTTTCTTCGTTTTCACAGTACTCACTGCGAATATCTACTAAACAATTATTTCTCCAAAATATTTTTTTTTCTTTGAACCGCGGTATACCGAAAAAATATCTCAACAGCAATAATAACAATAATTGTTCAGCATTCGTCGATCGAATCGCAAACAACGAAAAATTTTTTTTTCTGCGAAAAAAGTATTTTATACTAAAGCAGGTATGTTGAAGGTAAATATTTATTTGCAACAACTATTTCCTCTCTCCTTGCTCAACGACGTTCAACTCTTGCTTCGCAATTGTTAACTTCGGTCGACAGTCAGGTTTAATTATTGTTAAATTCAAATTCAATCGATCTCGTGCAAAATGTACGTAGTTTTAATTAATTCGTCCAAACATTCAATTATTGCGGTTTCGCAACGTGTCATTCGAGATGTTTCTCGACGTTGAAACTTTTCAAAATCATTTTGACGTTTTACGTTGCTTCACGTGTGACCGTGAGTTTTATTTATTATTTTTATTTATATGACAGATTTAGAAAATCTGTATTTTTTCAAGATGTGGCCAGAATTATCGAAATAAAATAAACATTCGAATTCTTTTATTATTGTATTTATTTTTTTTACATACGAAGTTTCATCCGAAAATTAGATTCTATGAAAATTACACGAACGTTTAGAAAGTCATCGTCAAAGTTCAGGATCAAAATTCGAACAGAGTCAAAACTGTTTTTCACCAAAAATTCATCAAAAGTTGAAGATTCAATGATTTTGAAAATATTAACGTTCTTCGAATCAACTAATACGTCCATAAAAACTTTAATTTTTAAATAATTACGAGAACTTCTTTATTGAAATATTTTCAAAATATTTGTTTATTATTTATTTGAAAAAATGTCCAATTCTCATCGCATCTAATTTTTTCAATGCAATTTTATACGCTAATTTGGGCATTCGAAAAAAACTTGTTTTATTCATTCCCTTGATTTCATAAAAATAAAATTAATATTATGTAATTTATTACAATATGTATAATAAACGCAAGATGTAATTGCGACGATATGTACGGTAATTTTTTTGTCATTTATAAAATATATATATATATATATATATATAAAGAAGCTATACGCAGAGTGAAAGAAAAAATGGTTGATTTATTCAACTTTTACAAAGGATAAAGACACAAACGTTTGCAGTGATTCAACATAATTATTTATTTATTTATTTATTTATGTGGATTAACAATTTTTAATGGTAAAGATCGAAGAGAAGAAGTTTTAAAAATACAGTACAGCATGAATTTTTGATGATTTTATTTAAAAAGATCCTCCAAAGTCTCGAAATGATCTCATCGCTATTATATGCGAATTTGCCGTGGATCCCAATGTCATTTCTTTAATCGTAATCTATTGAATACTAATTAATAGATCTCTGTGAAAATTATGTTGATCATCGCCAAAGTCTCTCCCTCTCTTCTCTTCTCCCTTCATACACCAATATAACTTTATATACTCATATACACACAGACATCTGACACATAGGCATAAGATATTCGTACCACTCTTGATATTATTTCGTCACCTTTAAAATTCACACCATAATACGTTGAACAATTTTTTTTTAATCAAACGGTTATTTTTACGATTATTTCAATAGCCATGCATAATTTAAGCATAACTATGCAACCGAAGATAAGTACACATAGACATAAGATATTCGTACCACGCTCGATATTATTTCGTTAACTTCAAAATTCACATCATTACACGTTGAACAATATTTTGAAATCGTACAAGGTAATACAGAGGTAATACAGAAAGTAAATACAGAGTAATTGCAATTCAGAACTCGCCTACTTCACTTGACGAAAGTCATTCGTATTTTTTGTATTTATGTTAACGTATATTTCGGAAGATATCCGATCATAAATTAAAAAATATCTGATTATAATGTGTTTTTTTTCGCAAGTTGCTATCATACTTAAATTAGCACCTACAACTTATTTTATTCATACTTTTTAAAAATAATTGACTTTAAAATTGATAATAATCGATGTATCCGATTATCTCTGTTTATTATTTGTATCGGTGTGAATAAATATATTTTTTTATTTTGCTGATTAGAGGAATTTTTTGCTAAACACTCAACGACTCGAATTTACTATTCGAACATCCTCAATCTTAGGAATATAATCCAAAAACACACGAAATAAGTCATTACACATCACACAATTTTCCGTAATCTTTATTCGATGGATATTACCACTTAATTTTTCTTTAATTATTGATAGATAAATAGATAGATCGTTTATTAATGCACTAGGGCATTACTGTCTTCTGGCATACAACCAAAATATACAAAACTCATTTACAACTCTATATAAATCAACAAAATCATGAAGCCATTAACAAAATCATATTAGAATAATTAACAAAATCATAATATTTGAACTTCATAAAACTAGAACGCATAAAACTCTATATAAACCAACCAAATCATAAAATCATAAACTGAATCATAATACAATCATAACATAACTATCATTGGGCGTTGGGAACGGTAACAGGAAAATTCATCCTCGAAAAATTCCACCCCCGGGAAATTCGTCGAAGTAAAATGTCTTTCTGTATGAAAAAACTATATAATGAAAAATTATATCGAAAAATATAAGAAAAATGTGAGATGAAATTTTAGATGGAATCTTATAAGTATTTTTATATTTTACCGTATAAAATAATATATGCCTTACGATATATTTTAAATTATAAATTTTCCTATGTATTAAAACATGTGCAAAATAATATGAAATTTATATAACAGTTCCATATCCCATACACACTTAACGGTTACACGTCCTTAAAGCAGTTTCATATTTTATTTTCATATACGGTGAAATATAAAAATACTTATATGATTCAATCTGAAATTTGATATATTAACATAATATACATTTTTCTTATATATCTCAAAAATATATTCGTACGTATATGTAAAATTTCACCGCTATGTATAATCTCATAATATTTCTTATATTTCTCGATATATTTTTTCAAATATATTGTTTTTTCATACGGGTTTCTACCGTCGAGTTAGATATTTTCGTTTTGTTTTTTTTCGTCATACGCTACATAGAGAAATTTTCAAAGCATTATACAATAATACACTGAGAAAAGAAATTTGTTGATTCAACAAAATTTTTGTTGAATCAACAAATTGTGGCGAACAAAATAAAATTCGTTAACTGAAAAAAAATTTGGTTAATTCAACCACTTAATTTGCGGGCTCAAATAAATATTGCTCATTACGACGAAAATATTGTTGAATCAACAAAATTTTCTGTTGAATTAACAAATTTTATTTTGGTCGCCACAATTTGTTGATTCAACAAAAAATTTGTTGAAACAACAAATTTCTTTGCTCAGTGCTGATTATTCCTTCCCTGTTAAAAAAATTAACGAAAAACACCAAAATTTCGGCCTCCTAAACTGGTTTCTCCCGTTAAATGTAAGATTTATCATTTATAAAATCAAGAGCCGCAACAGCGGCTTGATCAAGTTTTATATATTATATATAAAGAAATTGCACGCAAAATGAAAAAAAAAAATAATTTATTCAATTTTTACAAAAGATAAACACATACGTTGAACAATATTTTTTTAATCGTACAGGGTTATTTTCACGATAATCCGAATAGCCATGTGAAATATTGGCAGAACTATACAACCGAAGATGAATACGAGACACACGTAAATACAGAGTAATTGTAGTCCAAGAATCGCGTACTTTACCATCATTTGACGAAAATCATTCGTATTTTGTATGCTTATCGTTTTGTCCAGTATAAATCGTAGAATGTGTAGTAATATCTAAAAATAAAACGACACAAATTCTAGGATGATTACTTGATTTAAAAAAGATGTTTTAAGATTTTCTTAGGTTTAATCATTGAGAAGTTCACTGGCCCGAATTGGGACAGCTAAAATTGACAGATCCTGACTTACTTTTCCGCGTTTAAATGTGAATATCTCCGATAAAAAATGAATCAATTTTAAACTTAAGTAGTGTTTTGATGAAAACTAAAAAATCAGAGCCATAATTTTGGGAAAAATTATTTACGATAATTAGAAGCGCCACAATCGTCTTTAGAATTTGCTCGGCACAGTGTTGCTGTCGAAATTCGAAAAAAATAAATGTGCGCGTCAAGGATTGATATACCTGTGCCATGGGCGTTATATTAAGAACGACATAGAGTAAAGCGAGCAGCGATCGTCCAGTCGCCTGTCCCATGACCTTGATCAACGCCGGAAAAGTGTACTCCGTGCGAGGAACACCGTAAGATTCTTGATAATTTGCCAAATATTCGCGAAATTTGATTAAAATACTTTTTTCTTCATTCGCATCGTTGTCCGACTGATTTCCAAGAATAGCTGTGTTGTGGATTCATAAGAAAAACATGGTCATTCCAAAAGGAGTTTTGAAGCATCGATTTCTCTAGTTTTCGTATTTTAATGTGCGAAATAAGTGAATACGAAAATGGGACACTTTATGACGAAATTGAGTCTTTTACGACGTTTAGTCAACCGGAAAAGGGTTGTAATCGAACAAATGCTCTTGGATTTCCCAACTTCCGGTTTAAAAGCGTTTTTATTGCGTTTACCGTTGGCTAGCGCCGTGGTACGACCAGCGTTCCAACTACTCAGTAGTCCGGCATTCTGGGTGGATATGCTGTACAAATTTTTGTATTTCCATTCCGTTATGCTCTCGGTTAACAAATTGGTGGTGTGCTCGTTGTTTTTTAGCGATTCCTTGTACCAATTAGAATCAGTGTCTTTTTTCCAATCGCCAGACTTATCGCGATTGCATATCGGCATTTTCGTAATATTGTAATCATAAGTTGTTGCGTTTCCCGCGTTTTCTTCCATGTCCTCCTTGTTCGGGGTGGTAACGCGATTTTTCGTCACATCCGCCATTTTCGATTCTTTAACTTCTGCACGTGAAGATAAAAGCGAAAAAGATTTTTCTTTTACAACGAGGCGTCTTAACGTCGCAAGCGAACAAGTTTTTTCCGGTCGAAATAAGGAAAAAGAAAAACTATTATATTTGTCGTATAAGTGCATGAAAAGGATGATTCGCGGTAAAAAAAAAGTTACGTGAATTATTTGCGTTAACCTGAATTAAACAGAATATTTCGTTTTTGCGAACCAATTGCGGTCATGTTAATTTCTTCTTCCGATCCAAACCGTGAGTGCACCATTCTTTATCAACTTCTATATATTATTTACCCAAAATTCACTAATTTATTTCGTTTAACACGCGAGTTTTGACACTATTCGGAACTTTCATACTTGGCGAAAAACATATTGCGTTTACAACTTTTCGCAAACTTCATGTGTCACGAAAATATTTGTTTTTCTTTTGTACAAGTGTCGTCGAAGTGCCGCGTCCTTATTTTTTATTGAAAAAGAGTTATAGGACATCATGGAACCATCGTAATAGAGTCGTATTGCAAGCAAATCAATAAAATTGTAAAATACAAATAATAATTCCATTATAAGTAATAAATTTAATTTAAGAAAAAAAATTTTATTCATTTACCGGTGAGTTGATGATCCCGCTCGTCGCTGGGCTTGCTCCGCGCTCGGTGTGCAAGCGACGGAATTTCTCGAAACTACTTTTTGCGCCACTGTCGGTATGATAACTTGAAAAGTATAGAATTATTTTTGATCGCTTTTTTCCAATTCAGAAATCGTTTTCTTTAGTCTGTTGAACCATTTTTTTCATATTTTCTCTAGGAAATTTTCCATAAACAATTGATATTCATTGTTTTTAGTACTGGACACATGTGTAACCCCTTAATTCGCAATACATCGGAAAAACGTGGGGCACGTGGCAAATTGAAAAAACAAAATATTATTTTTTTAGTAGTGTTTATTGTAATTTTACAAAAATGAATTTACATATTTTTGTTCAATATTTTTTTCCCATCGTAAATCATTAAAAAAATCCTGCAATTTCTAGCAGCAATGAATTGTTTTGCCGAATGGATTTTTTTTAACAATTTTCTTGTGCTAGTAATCACTTTTGCGTGAATAAATGAAATGGAAATAAATGATAAACAAATAATGTTTTCTCGAAGGTCACGAATGGTGCTCGTTTTTTTAACGATCGGATAATTTTGTCGTCGATCTCCCATTTTTTCTCTTCTTTTTCTAGCTACATCGCATTTGCAGTCCTCATATTTTTTTTTCTTTACAATAAAACATGTTCGTTGTTGTCAATGTAAGTCAACAGCTACGCACTTGAAACAATATTCTTGCGTAAACAAAAAAACAAAAAATCCATCACCGTATTAACAAACGATTATTCAATTATCGCGATCCACACCTGGATTATAATATAAAACATCCAGGAACACTTTCCGTAATCGTAAAAAAATATTTTCATTCCTCTCTCTCTCACACACGCATACACAAGATTTCCATCGACAAACCGATAAAATGCATTTTTTTGCCCCAAAGTGAAACACGCTCTGTAAACAATATGCCGAAAAAAGACATTACTAGGGTTTGAGGATGAACGTTCGCAAAAACTCAAAAATCATGAAAAAAGTATTCAATTTAGATTTATTTTTTTAATTTTATGCTAGCAATTTCGTGTGTCTGCAAACAAAAAATAGCGTGTGCAACGCTTTAATACAATATTGTAGTTGACTGATCGGGCTAAGTCGGAAAACGATAGCGTGTGCACATTTATGCAGCGTATGGTAGTAGCGATATTAATTGAGAAATCCAACGAGAATATTTGCACTTGTTCCGTTGTTCAATAATGTTTATTCTCATAATTTTTCTGTTTTTTTCTTGTTTAGTTAATGAGTCGCTGCCGCGACTCTTAATATCGTAAATATTTGATTGATTTATGAGGTTTTTTTCATAGCCGATCTTAAAATGGCTGTTCTCATTGAAGTGACGAGTTTATCGAGCTCATCGACTTTCATTTTAAGTATCCTATTGTCCTTCTCGAGTTCGCTAGCTCTCATCATCATTTCGTTCTCTTTAGCTTTCTTGTTTTGTCGAGATTTTCTTGAAGCTTCGTTATTTTTTTCCCTCGATTCCCTGTAACTACCATCGTCCGACATACGATCTTCCGATTCGCTGTCAAAGCAACGTTTTTTGCTTCTCGCTTTTTCAGCCTCTACGTCGTATTCATTTCGCATCGATCGTGAATTCCGTTTTTGCCTGTTTCTCGATGAACGCTCGGACATTTTCGCGACGCTGTCGAGAGCAGCGGAAATAGCGGCTATCGATGCTGAGGATGAAGAATTCGCCTCGGCATAGTCGCGCCGAGAAGATCCGATTCTTTTTCGACTTTTGTGCAAATCTCTCGTCGTCGTTGTCGATGACGATGTCTCATCAACGGAACTCGCGATCGATAAATTCGATATAATCGTTGGTTCGGAATCTCGCGAAATAATACTCCCATCCGGTGATTGTATATTATCCTGAAAAAAGAAAAAAGAACATGTAAGAGAAAAAAGTATTAAAATCGTTTATTACAGAGAAGAAAAAAATGTTTGTTTCAACGTCCGACGCAATTTTGTCGATTTTTTTCGGAAAAATACATTCGCAGGAATTCCATCTCCTCGAATAAGGAAATCTTGATTACACTGTACTATGTAGCAATTAAATGTTAACCATAATCTTGGATTCAAGCGTCACATAATCGCATAAATAGTTCGCAATTGTTCGTCTTATTAACGTCGATTTTTATTCCCTTTATTCACCCCCCGACGATTAAAGTTCACGTAACGCCACTTATATATTTATTTAACCACCGCATCGTTTATGTAACAGAGCATGACTCGCGTACAAGCTTGTGGATTCTAAGAATGTGATGAAATTGCGAGATTTCACGGAGATCTCGTGATTAGAACTTGTTTAGTTTTCACGCAGTTGGAAGCTGACTCGTTTTAAACGTAACATTGTTGTATATGACGAGTCTTACGTGATTACTTGCTTCGCAAAAAGACTCGACTCTTGTCTGCGCCTTTTACGTAACAAATGTATTAAGAATTATCATCATGGGACCGATTGAGGGTTTTTCAGACATCGCGATGCCAAAAAATGCTATAGCTTTCAAGATTGGATAAGATAATTCGTTTTAGAAAATTTTTCAGTCACGAGAGAGGACGTCGCTTGAATCTCGATTAATAGAAATAGGGCATTGAGCCACCAGTGGGCCGCATTTATTTTTCAATCACGAGGAATCTTGAGGAAAAAGAATCATTTTTCCTCGAGAATCTTAGTTTTTTATTTTGGTTATTCACATTTTGAACCATATTTCAAATGAGGAGAATTAGATTTTTACAAATCATTAGAGTTAATCTAAAAAAACTTACGTCACAAAGATAAGAGAGAAGATCAAAAGTTTCTGATTCAGTGCTGTCGAACGTATTGATAGTCTCCCAATTATCCTTTTCATCTTTAGCGATCTCGTAAGGAATCGTACTTGGATATTCGACGCTGATAACGTTATTCCCCTTTTTATGGTTTATTGATTTATGATGTAAATTGATTGGTGAAACGGCTGGTAAATCGACGTTTCCAAGCTGAATCCAATCGTCGGTCCGTTGATTTATCGAAGAATCGATTGGATCCAGCAGCAATATATCATTTATTTCCATCGGTCTAGTGTCGATTATTTCCGACTTGATAGCAACTTGCAAATCCCCCACTTTATTATTTCTCGTGTCAGACTCGACGAGCGGAAGTTCCAGTACTTTCAGGCTTGAATCATTGAGACTTACTTGATCCCCGGGAAGTCCCTTTGATACCACCCTCCCAATTGCCCCCGTCTTTTTTATCGAAACAACGTTATCCTCGCTTTCCTTGCCTGGCAAAATGAAAATACACCAATTATATCAATTCACACCAGTTTCAAAAAACAAAAAGAAAAATATTCTTTCATTCACATCTTGCTAATTTTTGTTTGGCTGGCAAATATTTCGATAAGACAGATTCTATAATTTCAATATTAAGCATAGTTTGCCGAACTTCCAATGCAATGTTTATCTGGAAAATAATATTAATTTTATTATTTTTTTACTGATCACTTACCAGAATATTTATTCTCCTCAAATTCACCTATAGGAAAAGCGCATCGTCCTTGGAATGTGTCGATGCACCAACCACTGAGATCCTGATAATTCTCCTCCCAAATCGAATGTATCGAATTGTCCTCTTCGGTTGTTGAAGTCTTCTGGTTGTTCAAATTGCTGAACAAATCTATCGTAGGCCAAGTTTCCTTCAGAAGATCCAGCTCCATAGTCGGACTCAGCAGAGGTACCGTGTCCAGCATGGTATCGGCTGCATCCGACTGCCTCAATCTCACGCCATGAGAAACAGATGACAGCTTCAACTTCGAGTTGCATTTTTCTGTTTTCTGGAATAGATTGGTGTCTTGATTGAGAAGCAGCTAAAACAAACCGTAGCACGTACATTTTTTTTCGTGTCTTTGGTTTAAGCGTAGTGTTATAAAAATGATACATTAAATTTAAGGAGAAATAAGAAAAATAATAATACAATTGACACTTTTTTCCAATAAATAGTTAGTTAGTGAAATAATTGTTATACATGTCATAACAATAGTTGACACACATTTATATTTGCTTTGCATTAAAAACTGTATGAAAAATGTTTCAAAAAATGTTCAAATTCAAAATTATTGTGTAACTTACGTTAAATTCGCCTCCGTTCTCAAATGAAATGTTGCTGGCCGTTGAACGCTTGATAATGGGAGGGATTTTGGAAGCCTGTAGAAAAAAGAACAATTTCATGTGTTAGCGCAGGTAGAAAACAGTTGAACAATATTGTTCTTAACTAAAATCCCTTATTATTCGATGTCTAGAGGATTCCGTTATCTGTTCTTATCACAAACTGATTAAGAGCAAGCCTTGATCTGATAAAATCTAAAAAATAGCTTAAAACAAGTGAAACATTCTTAATGACGCTCCTGATTACTCGATTTGGATGATCTTGTAGTAGAGATGACTGTCTTTTTTCTTCAATAAATTTTTATAATGAAGAATAATCCAATTATGAATCCGTTTTCTTTTATTTTGACATTCTGTAAACGTTTATTTTTTTCTATATTCAAGACTGTGACTTAATCAAAAGTTCTTCAGTTGTAAACAATGATATACAATTAGTTTCCCTTACTGAATATCACAAAAAATGTAGTACAATTAAAATGTAATAGCCACGAAAAATAATCACGAAAAGCAACGCATTCTTTGATTTAATTCAGGCCTTTTCCACCAGAGAACGCTGTAATCGATCTTAATAAAACCGCCGGTAAATGATGACGAAACGTCATAGTGGCGTCATAATTTTTCGGGGTTTTCGATTGTTTATCTTGAGTAAAAGAATAAATGCAACAATTCCGATATGTCGTGAAGCCCGCGATTTCTTTTTTTTCTTTTACCATCCGCGGTTTATCATTTATCAGTTCCGCGCCTTTTTCGACATGGAAACGTGTGAGTTACGTAACGTATGTTTAACGTTTTAATGTATCACGGGATTCTCGCGATACCAACTTACGTCATCGTGTGCATTTCGCTGGACCTATACGTATCTATATCGGGGTTTGTATATGCGATAGAATCCATTTGTACAATCGTGACATAAAGAGGTTTTAAATATGTGCGTTATTTTTCTCATTATTAAAACTTCATGAATATCGAAAAAAAAACAATTTATAGATTTATTTATACATATATGATGTATTTGCATGCGTTTCACATACATCTATATATAAAACGAAGAATCGACGAATTTTCTCGAAACAAATTGCTGACAACCGGTATTCTATATTTAGAAGACCGGCGAGCAACGCGTGTGTGCCCTTAAGAATATGTCACGATAGGTTTTTTCCTATACGATTTTTTTTCCTCTCGATCGTTCTTTGCAACTTTATGTTGCATGCTCAGAAATATTGCCTTGCCACGAAGTGATAAGAATGGAGCGATAACAAAAAAAATTACCGTTGTAACACATTGTATCACGCGTGTTTTTGCTGAAACTATAGTAGATATCGAATATCTCGAATAACGGGTTATATCTTGTACGAAAACGACGTCAGCAGTATTTTAGGGAGATAAAAATTTCCGTAAATAACAACAATAATTGAAGTACTATTGATAATTTCATAATTGTACAAATGCGGACTTTGCTCGAACGATGATTTTGCATTATTTTTTTGATAAATCGTGAAATAAACTTACCCTCCCTGAATCGATGGTAACCGATGTAACTTTCACTTGGAACGTAGAAAATACAGTGGAAAATTCCTGTCGATCGTGCGGAAGTTCAATAAAACTTTGTTCCACACGATTATTCGATCGATAACTTTCCGTAGCTAATGTATAACGAGATTCTTTGAATAAAGTGTTCTGTTTCGAGCGCACTTGGCATAAACACTGTGTTCGCGTTATTCGTTAAGACTGAGAACTGTCGCGATCGCTTTGGTTTTATTAAATATTTTTTACCCAGCTGCCGCGTAAAGAATATGCGTCTTGCGAGGTGTGCGAACGGTGGCTCTCTACGAACGTCACGAGACTCCCGTGCACTAGTTCGCCGCGGTACGCGGTACTGTGTAACGGTTTAACTGCCAGGGGGCAGCAGTCGTCATCCTTCACCAATCCGACCATCAATGACGTCAATTTCAACCAATCATTTTGCAGCTTTTGTACACGGCACGAACTCCCACACGACCCGGCAAATAACAGATAAAAAAAACAACGAGAGTCGATAAATGACGCTTCAGCCGCTCTCTAATTTTCTCTCTCTCTTTCT
The DNA here is from genome assembly GCA_963989365.1 of Rhimphoctona megacephalus. Classification (NCBI taxonomy): domain Eukaryota; kingdom Metazoa; phylum Arthropoda; class Insecta; order Hymenoptera; family Ichneumonidae; genus Rhimphoctona; species Rhimphoctona megacephalus. The sequence continues at coordinate 24,973,752 of OZ022415.1, forward strand.
TCTTGCTCGGGTATCATCTCCCCACCACTTTTCTGTAAAACATCCTTCACATAATTTTTTTTTTTAATTATTTATTATTGTTCTTTCCGAGAAGTTCCGAGAGTCCATTATAGAGTCAAACTCGAAATTATAACCTTTTTTTGTTTTTTCACATTATTTACAATCGGTTTTTATGCATTCGCAATAAGAAATTGCAAAAACAAGGCTTCTGGGAATAAATTTGTAGAAGTTTCTTTTATTTATCATAATCAATAAAACGAAACCGCAATTTTGTCATGTATTTTTTATGTTTTCAAACACTTTGAAGAACACGTGTCGGGTCGACGTACGGCTGAAGGTCAGTAGAAGAGTTGAAAATTTACTTGTCATTGTTATTCCATTGGGTACTTTGCGTATCTATTTTAAAACATCTGTTTCCCCTCTCTCTGGTCTGTTCGCTTATAAATCTATCTTTTTAAGTCTCTTAAAAACATACGTAAACATCAGCCAAAGTTGTAGACTTGAATTCTTATCGAGATGGCGCCGAGATATAATTATAAAATAGTTCAAATAAAATATAGGACTGAAAGAAATACTTAAAAAAATGATCAGAAAATTTGCAGGATCCATTCACGATCTGTAGATAAAAAATAGTCATCGATTTCATAATAAACTCCCGTAAATTTCACGATTTCTGTAAATATCAATGTATTATGAATATTATTGAAAAAATAATAAATTTATAATTTTTGTAAAAAATATTGTTGACAAATGTATTATCTGTGTACACAGTTTTATAAGATGACACAGTTGGACTAATATTGCCTTTAGGATGATGTCAGGCTCTGCAATTCTTCAAAAAATGATTCTCAATTGTAGATAAGGCTCCTTTTTCAAATTTACTGTATCCTCTCAATTTCACATCTAACTTTAGAAATTACATCGTACAATATTATTAGTGCATTTATCGCAGGTTTTATTTATTAAATATAACAAGTAACATTGTCGTTAAAGATAAAAAGAAACAATTTTCGAAATAATTCGAAAACAATTGGAAACGCGGTGCTCGAAGTAAAAGACTCTTGTAGCGACCGATTGTCTTTGACTTTGGCTTTGACAAGTGCAGATAGCTTTTTTAAATGTGCTTGTCTCGAGTCGCTACTGCGACTCTTAATTACGATAAAATTACTAGCAAGGGGAGTGCTAGATTTGGGAAATGCAGTTTGAGATGGGGCGACGCGTGGTTGTAGTACCACTCCATGGTATTGCTATGGCACAGCCATAGGGCCCAGATGGCCAGCCATTTCCGAGAAAAAAGCTCGAAAAATCGCGGTCACAATTTATACACTACAATGTGTTGAGCTTCATCCAAGCGGCCCGGTGATCGGGACGGTAGCGGGCCAGCGTAGTAACCCGGAGGGTTCAAACCTCTGCTCGTGATTTTTTTATTTTTTTCAAGTTATTTTTCGTGTAACTTACCAATGAATTAGTTCAATATAATAATAATTATATAAGAATAATTTTTTAGAAAAATCTTGCTTTGTACTTTTAATGTATCTGTTTGATTTCACTTTTTTCAGATTTACTCTTTGTAATTGAAAAATAACTTATACAACGAAGTTTAAATTGAAAACATGTTTTATTCTAGTATTTTGACATTTTCTGACGAAGTTATTCCTTTCAAATATTCGTTCGTATTGTATATTTAATATTGTGTTTTTATAAAAAATATTTTTCGAAGAAATCGTCGTTTCGAGGGTTACGGCTTCTACCTGACCAGTTCAGGTTTTCAACCGCCCTTTTTCGTTATGAAACCGTTATAAAGGGGAGTCTGTCAAAAGGTGGCGTTGGCACGAGTAGACGTGTTTCGAAGTTTTTCTTTTGTTAACGTTCTGTGGCTATAATGTCTGAAAGTGAAGAAATCGTGGGTTCTTGGTGGCTTGCAGAGGATATTCCAGAAGATTCTCTACACAGCGAGAAATCGAAGTTGCTAATGAAAGATGTACTCACTTACTTCACTGCACTGTCTGTTGAAAACTATTTAATAGCGTCAGAAAGTTCGCCGTCAATTTTTCACGAAGCTATGCTGATTGCACACAAGTTTTACGACAACACGATACATGTGATGAGTGAAAACAAGATCGTGATTGATGAAGAGTTACTCCACGAGAATGAAGTGTGTGAAGAAGTGGAGTTTAAAGAGATTAAGAAGGACGATTCATCGGACGAGTACGAACCCGCAGAGAAAAAATCCAAAGAGCAAGAATATATTCCGTTTGAATACAAAATAAAATGCATTAACATTGCGAGAGCACATCCTCGGTGGAGTCTGAAAACGCTGCAAAATAAAGGATGTCATCGTTTAAAAAAAAAAGGAATATTTATCTCCATGGGAAGAAGAAATTAAAAAAGGTGAAAATACACGAGATAAATATCATACGATAGATTCGTGGACTTACTATCGTTTTGTCGAAGCTAGGGAAAATTATCGACAAGTTACCACTCGAAATTTGCAACAATAGGCTTTAGCAGCGGCTACACAATACGAAAATTTTAAATTCAAAGCTTCCGATAGATGGGTGGTGAGATTTGAACAACTGCACAGAATTTCTCAACGGAAAGTCACGAAAGGAAACGGTGACGATTGAAGAAACCTTGGCTGCAACAAAAACTTTCCGGATTCAAACCCGAGAGTTAATACCCAATTTTGACAAGGATTATATTATTAACACTGACCAAACAGGTATGTGATAAAAACGAAATAAAATCTGTAAATAGTCTTTTAAACAACGAATGCCCATTTGAATAATTCTCTAAAACAACCATCTAATATACAGAGCACAATATGCTATTACTCTTTCTGGACGAGTCCTGCCGAGTCTGTTCGTATACCTGCAGGAGCCAACAGGTAAATTTGGACCCAGAATCTAGAAGACGATCGATGAATATGCCAAGATATACGAGAAGGTCATTATCACGTCATTAAAATCGGGAAAGCTAACTACAGATTTGTACAACGATTTCCTTAATAAATCCTTGAAGCCCTACGTTGAAAAAAACAACCCAGATTGAAATTCGTGCAGTCGGTATTAAGATTACCATGGTGTGCAGTCACTGTGCCGTCACCGTGCCGCGAACTGTCTATCAGGGAAGTTCCTCCTCGTCGACTGTTGGGGAGGACAAACGAAACCACAACTATATGACGAGATTTTCCAAGACGATAAAAAACTTCCTACCTGTACTATAAAAGTAATTCCTCAAAAGTAGTACAGCCCTGTGATGTGTATTTTTACAGATAGGTTAAAAACCTTATTAAACGTCTGCAAAATAGCGCTACTTTAATTGAAAAGGAACAAGAGATTACTTCCCGCGAAGATTGTATCAAAATTCACTCTATAGTTCACCATCAATTATTATCTCAGATATTTGGCAATATGATCCAATACGCATGGTTCGCATCGAAACTGACCGGAGACAGAGAAATCTTTAGAAATGTCAATGAGGTTTGCTTTTCGATAGATACCCTCAAAACTCCTTGCTTTTGTAAAAAAATCCTCATTTATTCGATGCGCGAATTGTTTAAATATCTATTGTTTCGAATGTTTTTACGACAACTACCATTCTGGCTCTTGTACAACATCGAAAGCTAGGGAATAAACATATCTTCATGCCTATTCTTTATGACGTGATTATTATTCTCCTATGCACGCAATATTTAATATACAATACAAACAAAAATTTGAAGGGGATAATTTGGACGGAAAATTTCAATATGTTGAAGTAAATCATGTTATCAATTAAAAAAAAAAAAAAAAAACAAATTGTTCAAATTCGTTTCAATAAAAAATTTCAATAAAATTTCAATAAAAAGTTTCAATAAAATTTCAATAAAAAAAAATAAATAAATAAAAACACGAGCAGAGGTTTAAGGTAGCCCTAGCGCGAACCCGATTATTAGATAAAAATTTTAAGTTTTTAAAATTCTACCGTTGAAGTGTACAGGAACACGCCTGCAAATTTTTAGACCTCATCACCGACTAGTAGAAACAATAAATAATTGATAAAATTGCTAAATTTAACCCACAACTTATACAAATTTCGCTCCGACAGGGATTAAAGGCATGAATGTGTAGTTTTCGCGATTAGATATATTTTCAAATAAATTTATAAAACGACCAAAAAATTATAAGGATCATTTATACGCCATAAAAAATGGGGGTTACCGAACAATTGAAATAGAAATCTTCGTTTTAGTTAACTAATAACTTGGTACGCCCATGCATAACCTCGAATTGTGAGTCCAATGAGATTCACATTAAAGAACTTCATAATAAATAAAATATCATAAATGATCATGGCGCAAACTTGTAAAATCTTATAATTTCGTAATACTATTAAAATAATATCCAAATCTATGTCACATGGCATATTCACAGTTTTCAAAATAATAGTATGTCTCTTGATTAGCTGCTGCGCTAGGGCTACCTTAAACAAGGAACCTCCGTGTTACTACGCTGACCCGCTACCGCCTCGGCCACTAGGCCGCTTGGATGAAGCTGAACACATTTTAGTATATAAATTGTGACCGCGATTTCTCGAGCGTTTTTCTCGGAAACGGGTGACTGTTGGTCCTATGGCTGTGTCATAGCAACACCTTGGAGTAGTACTGCAACCACGCGTCGCCTCATCCCAAAATGCATTTCCCAAATCTGGCACTCCCCTTGTAAATACGAAAAAAAAAATGAAAATTTCAACATGTTCACGTACCTCAAATAGTAGAGAAGGAATGAAAACATGGAAATTGATTTAAAAAAGTTGAATAAAAATTGAATAAAATAAAATTATTTCGGTTATTATCTTGTAAAGGCATAAAAAGAGGAGTTTTTTAAATGAAGCGATGCAAAAAACTTTGAAAATATCAACGATTTCATACGTACAAATCAGAAAAACATTTGACACCGATGGTAAAAAAAATAACAGAAGTGCGTTGATGGTGTTTGTAAATTGTGAGCTAGAGACGATCCGGGTAAAGCAAACGCCTCACACGGGACGAAATAGCTTGTCCATGATTCACAGGGAGCTGCGAATTACGTCAGAAACGAGTTTTCGAGCAGAGAATATATAGAGTGAAAGAGTAGAGCCGTTAAAGATTTGGGTTTTACCCCAGTTGAAAGTCAAGTCCACTTTCATCTTTCGAAAATCCAATGCCGCATTTTCGGTACCGATGGCGTCATGCAGGCATGTGAATGTCGACAATTTTTTTTTCAGTGTGAAAGTAGCTGAGCATTTCGAAAAAACTTTTTTCGCTTTGAAAATTTTGGGGTTCTGTCAATTGAGGAATTACGACAAGTTTAATTTTTCAGGTTATTTTTTTCATTGGGGATTTTGGCCCAATGAAGTTTTCCCACGTAATTCTATGGCTCAATTATTATATGTAAATAGGTAAAAAAAAATTATATCGCAACCAAATTTTACGATGGAGCTCAAAGACGAGAGATTAAATGCAGAGCGATCGAAAGTACGTGCGTTTTTGATTTCTTAAAGAATTTATAAATTCTCTCGGAATTTACTTGTTCGACGAAAATTCATTAATGTTTGTTCTACTTGTCGAATTTATTCAGTTCGTCGTGGCTATTATGAGAAAAGATTATCCGAAAGCAATTGATCTTGGGACATCAAGTACGTGATTCAATATCCATGTTACTGTATAAATGTTTCAAGCTTTTTGCGCACTTAATGAAATATTAAAATGTCATTTACAGTAATGATCAGAAATCCAAATGATCATCTCGTTCGTAAGTGCTTGATGGCTTTGGAAAAACTTTGTAAATTCAGTGAGTTACATTTAACGATATTTCAATTTTGCAAACAAAAAATACTCTGCTAATTAAATGTCTTCACTAATTGGCTTCGACTGATTTCGCTATTTCTGTAATTCCTCGTTATCTAGTTTTTGTTCCGTGTCTTATTGCTTTCAAGTTCAAATATCGCTTGGTAAACAATAACATTTGAATGATACACAACTTTTATTATTGCTTGACTGGCGTAAGAGTGAAAAAACTGCAAAAATTTATCTTCAATAATGTTAACAGTGTATTAAAAATCTCCGAATCTCTAAAATCTTTTGAAAATCTTTAAAAATCAATAAAATCTCGAAAAATAAGTTTTTATTCAAAGAAAAACTTTACTATACCTCGTATTCCTGCTTACGAACTATCGTTGGTAAACTAGAAAAAATCAAGTTTTCCGGATTGCAAGAAGGAAGTTCGATGGATAACGAGGTTGAAAAGGCTGAAGAGTCGACTTTTGGTACGGAAGTGAGTGACGAAGCGGGTAGCAGTAGTTCCGACGGTACCGACGGAAAAACTCATGAGAGAATAATCGACCTTGAAGCGTTATTGGCGGAGCAATTTGATTAATTTCAAACTAAATTGCCGGTATGAAACGATCTAATTTGATCTCTTGAAAGGTGCTCCGAAAATTAGACAACTTTTCGGGGTAAACCGACGAGAAAAAAAAAGAAATACCATGAATAATGATAAATAAAAAAGTCCATTTATACAAAGATTGAAATAATAATATATTGCAATTTTACATATTCTAAATATAGTCTCCTGGTTGATTGAGACGTGCTTTAATTCGCAGTTTTGGCGTCTCACGTCTTCGTCTCTACAATCGCTAATATTTTACAAAAAAAGGGAAGAAATAACAAAAAGAAGAGAAAATAAAACATGCGTAGATTGAAAACAGTTGCATATTTGTCGTATCAATATATAAATTCACTTATGAGCTAATATTAATATTATTTCATACAGCACACGTTTCACTTTCGCACCGTTAATAATATCGTATCCATCTGGTTCGATGGTATTTTCAATAAAAAAAAACGCGTATATATAAATATACGACGTATTTAAATACAAAAATTACACTCATACTAATCTTCGCTTGCACACAATGCACCGCGCGCACTTGCATGTCTTAGTCCCATAAATATTTACTTGTTCGATCGCAGATTGAAGATTAAAAAACAACAAAACGTGTTTTCTGTCGTTTGAGCGACGAAAATATTGAAAATCCGCGAGTCGCTTTCATTTGATTGGTATCGAACGAAAATGGTCCTACTGTTGAACGCGGCCTTTTCGTTAAATTCGTATTAAATTCGAAAATTTTTCCCTTCCGGCTGGCGGCGGAAAATGTGCCGAAGTAACGATCCGCTCTTATTATTATTATTTTTATTATTATATACTTTTTTTTTGGCAGATCGTCACTCCAGGACTTTAAGACTCGAACTCAATATTCACATTTGGTTTTCCTCACATCGAGGAGAAAAAAAACACATTCTAACAAACGAGTACGACTCTCCGTGTTGATAAGTTTTGACTTTTATGCAGTCGCAATGTTTCGAATCTTCGTTGCTTGCAATTTCGAGTCCTCGGTTCCGGATTTGCTCTCTCTTTCTCTCTCTCTCTTTCTCTTTTTCTTGCTCTTTTCTCTTTCTTTCTCCTCACTGTTAAACCTCGATCATCCGTATCAATGTATCGTGTGTGTGTGTGTGTGTGTGTGTGTGTGTGTGTGTGTGTGTGTGTGTGTGTGTGTGTGTGTGTGTGTGTCTGTCTGTCTGACTCAGAGATGATCACTGACCTTCGCTGTCGCTGTCGCTCTTGTCTGCGAAGAATTAAGAAGACGCCCATCAAGCTGAGATTGATAAGTAGAATAATGAACATTTTGGGGAAAAAAAGAAATTGAATTGAAATATTTTTAGTCTGCATTTGTTAGCTTTGCTTTATAATGTTTCCAATCTCTTTTTTCAATTCAATTTATTATTTTTTTTTTTTTCAAAATGACGCATTACAGGGAATATTCGACGTACCTTTTTTGCCTGGATATGCGTGACGTTTCAGTCTATCGTAAAGATCGTCCTTCGTACCGTAAATACTGGCGTTCGAGCGTGCCAAACTGTTCATCTTGCCCCCGTTGTGTAGACTCTCTGAAAGTTGTAAATATTCGTTTTGTTTTTTCAATTTTCCATGAATAATTCGCTCAAATGAATCTGATCAAATTGCAAAATCAGTATCGAAATTAAGAAAAGTTTCACCGTTGTAAAACTTACTCCACAACGGAGCAGAAATATTCAAGCATAGAAAAATTGGTGAAAAATAAAACATTTAATGATTTAATGAATTTGAAATAATTTGTAATCTCGAAGAAGGAAAAACGAAAGGGAAAATTCACCTTTCATGTACGTCTCATTATAGAAATTTGGCATTTCCCAGCCATCTTCCTCGTCGTCATAATAATGAGCGTAAGTACTGTGATGAGAAGGTGCAATTGATTCGGCATAGGGCGTCGGTGCACCGTAGTAGAAATTCACTTGCGAGCCGTTTTGATCAGCAGCGGGTGAAAGCATTTTTTTAGGTTCTCTTTTCCGTGACGATCTTACGCAAATCATCCAAACGAGTAATACAACGATAATAATGAGTATAACACCGCCGGCTATTCCGCCTGTAATGTAGAAGAATTCGGATTTTTCGGCACAGTGTTTGCCGGTGAAACTACCGCTGCAACGGCAGGATGGCTGGCCTCTCGAATCCTTCAGACAAACACCTTCGTTGTCGCAATACCCTGAACAAACGTCCACGCATTCGGTACCAGTGCCGTTATAGCCAGGTTTACACTCGCATTTGAAGTCACTCGTTTCCGGTATCAACAGACAGTAGGCATTTGCGTCACAATGCATTTCTTCTCCACTCATATCGCAGGGATTCGTGCACTCGGTTTTGCTCGTCTGCAATGGAAATAAAGTGGAAATTTTCGATTAAGTTTAGACCTTACGATTGAAAATTAGTTGGAAAAATAATGAATGAAAAAATGGCTTACCGCAGCTGGTCCCTTCGTGCTCGTGTTGGGTGGACAAGGAATGCAGAAAGTTTGTTGAGGTTCCGACTGATAAGTGCCCTTTTTACACTGTACACATTCGTTAAGAGTACCATTGAGATGTGTACCAGGTTCGCAAACTGGAAGAGAACATTCTTCAACGGCAGCTGATCCCATGTTCGGTGTCGTTCGTCCCAAAGGACAAGCCTGACAAGCAGCCTGAACTCCTTGCGTTCTGTAAGTTCCTCTCGGACATGGTTCGCATTTTCCTTCGACGGCCAATTGTTGTCCCGAGCCACATTCGTCCCTGCACTCCTCGTGCGAAACGGCCTCAGCTGTTCTCGTCGTTTTTCCAAGTCCGCACAGTTTGCACGCGAAGCTTCCCTCGCTTGGTTGATAAAATCCATGACCGCAGCTACGACAAAGACCAGCCGTGTCGTCGTAATATTTTCCAGCTGGACAACGCTCTTTGCAGTCTGCCGCACTACGCGCTCCTGGTCCAACTGTTACGCTGGAACGTCCAGCGATCACTGGACAACTGCTACACTTCAGTTGACCACTTTCACTCTGATACGTTCCAACAGGACAGGATTCACATTTTTTCGTCGTTTCGTCGTAGTAACTTCCGACCGCGCAAGGCACTGAGAAAAAAAAGCGATATCTCTTGTGAATTTATTAGGCGACGAGAAAATTTTAACATTCGAAAGTATTATTCATAGATGGTTGGATTCATAGATTAATTTTTTTCAAATTAATTTCGGATTTACTTCTTTTGAACTACTTTTTTGACACTGAATAGAGAGTTTTTCGTTTTTTTAGTCCCTAGAAGTTTTGTAAGTGCAAAAAAATATGAACAGTCATTATTTGTTAACTGCAAAAATACCATGTATTAAGAAATAGTCGAAATTCGTACTTTTTCATGAAAAAATGCATTTTCTACTGATTCGTTGAGAAAATCGAAATGGCAATTTTTGTATAAACTTAATACACTCCAAATAATTTTTCAGAATTTTTACAAAATTATCCGTCTTGTTGTTTTTATTACAAAAAAATAAACATATATCAAATTCTGTACTGGATCCAAACTAACAATTGTATTTTTGGATCCGTCATCACGAATTTTTGAATTTCGAGTTTAGATTCGTAAACAACGACCCCAAAACTCGGTATACAAAATTGCAAGTAAATCGTACGTGAGAAGTCAGTAAGTGAATATAAATTGAAGGGTATTGTGAAAAAATTACCGCAATCCGGTGCCATGACGACCTGTCCAACTGGGCAAGCGTAGTCAGATTCGAGTGTAAGTGATGCCGGATCAGGTACAGTGTTGGGTAGAATATCATGAACGTCGAATTGATCTTCCTCGAGAATTAATTTTTCCAAAAGCGATTGAACGGTGGCACGATCGTTGGAATTCGTATTTTGAATTGGATCGCTGTGAAAGAGAATGAAATTGTTAAAACGATTGTTGCAACGGATAAAACGTTTTTCCAATGAGTTGTGCAGGCACCAGATTATGCGCGGAATATATACAGCCGTTATTCTTGCGTTTCGTGTTCTATTTATAAATATATATATATATATATATATATATATATATATATATATATATATATATATAGATGTATTTGTTGTTGTTTTGATTAGGAACCATGTTCATCCGGTCAGGGTGCTGCAATTTCTAACGCTCATTCGTACACTGTGCAAAGAAAAACTCTTTTTCTAATTGGATATAAACCATTGATCGTTGTCTTCTTATCTCTGTTCCTAATGATGAGTATACGAGTGTTAAAAAAAATGTTAAATCAAATTACGATGATGATATTGCCACACCTGTCGATTTTGAAAAGTTAGTAAAAAAAAGGAGACGTGCATTTCATCGATTTATGTTTAGCTGTTAAAAACCAGTGTATGATTTCTGAAATGCCATGAGATTATTTGCTGTTGTTGAATCATTAGGAGGAAATGATTAATGGCACTAAATGATAATATACAAAATGATGGCGATGTGACGAATGCAGTGAAAAACCTATGAGTCAATCGATCTCATAAACATCTCTCGTGTTTTTGTGTGTCGATGTTTTTTTTGTCTTTTCTCTTTACGAGAAAGGGAAATCTTACTTTATGGCCGGGAACGAAATCTCCACTTCGTAAGTATCGCTGCCTTGGCGCCCCTGTCTCGTTCTATTACGTGAAACAAGCAAGAAATTCTCAGTTTTTCTGATACTAAAAGGATTCCCCTATTTCTATAATGGTGACGAAATAATTATTTCGTCGAGACTAGAATTCTATTCAAATACGATGGTTCTCGAATTTTCGATTTGATCAATAAAGTATTTGTTATAATTGTGTTGCAATTGTACTTACGGTTCTGCTGGTACTGCTGCGGATATTATGTAAGTTCCACCGTCCTCGTCGTTGGCTTCGCGAGTTGTGCGAGCACGATGATCGCACTGTACATCAATTTTCAAATCTTTGCACTCTCGCGTACCTAAAAAGCGAATACATTTTTTATGTCATTTCAAAATACAAATAATTTCGAAGAGTCGATTAAGTTCAATTTTAAAAAATGAGTGATTGTACCTTCGTACGCGTATGAGCAGAAGTTCCAGTCTCTGTTCAATGAGTTGACTGCATTACGGACCTTTTGCTTCAGGACACCTTGTCCGGCCTCGTTACAGAGAACAGATGTTGGGAAGTTCATTTTTATCCTAAAGACTCGTTGTGCCGGGGTGGAACCTTCAAGAGTAGCGAAAATAACGGTACATTAAAAAGATCGGGGTTATTTTTTTTACAAAAAAAAAAGATTAACGATTTCTGCGTAACTTACTTGTGCAAGCAGGATAAACGATTGGTAAGCTGGGGTCTGTCGTGGGTCTCCAGAATCCTTCAGCCCCACAGGTGTAGAATTTGGGCACTTCTTGCGAGAATCTGAGACCATTGTTGCAAGCAATTTCGCATACTTTGAATTGGCCGCCTGAGCCCCAATCTTTGCAAAGTTGAGAGCCACCGATAGGATCGGCAAGTTCTGGGCAGAAATCAGCTGAAGAGACAAAGAGATTCAGGGTTTAATAATGGAAAAAATACTTAATTGCATCATTGGAAATTTGGACTAAAGTTTATCCGGTGAAAGCATACCTAGAACGTAAACTTTGAAGTTGCAGCCTGCCGAATTTCCCGCGTGATCGTAAGCTACGTAACTGATGTCGTAGGTGCCCCATAAGAGTGTTTGACCAGATCGATGACCGCTCTTTTCCTGAATTTTTGTTACACCGACGTTGTCACTGAAACGTGGTTCATCCCAAGTCACGATGGATGATCCATTCTTCGCAATGACCCACAAATCACCAGGACAATGTTCCACTTTTGGCGGTATCTTGTCAGATTCTAATTGTAGGCATTTGTTGCCACCGTAACCAGGTGGACAGATTCTTTGACCGCAGTGAGAAGGTACCACTCTTTCGACCCCACCAACGCTTTCGTCATAACCGGCCCACGTCAGCACGAGGCCTTGGTAAAGTACTGGCTCGGTTCGACAATCGCGAACTTGTTTCTGTATTTCGTTCGTCACGTGGAGTGCACGCCCCCAGACTTGAACCTTCGTTAAATGTCCTTGGAATCCTGACTCGGTGTAGCCTTTGGCGTTTTCGCTTCGAGGCTTACCAAGAACCGTCCAGCCACTGAAAAAAAAGATTAGGTCTTGCTATTTCTTTTGCTTTCCCATTTTCATTGATTTCTCACGTGGACAATATTTCATTTTCATAAACAGCAGATTTTTTAGATTTCATAAACAGCAGAAACTTAGATTTCATAATTTCTTATTTATGAACTTACTAAGATGGTAAAGTCCTTCCACTTCCGTAGGCCTCAGTCTTGCTAGCAATCAAACCCTCCGTAATGAGAATCAATTCACCGCCGTTATCGCCGTTCCAGACGATAGCAACGTGATGCCACTGACCGTCGTTTATTGTCGCGTATTCGCGGAACGGAAGATAAACGTCCTGAATGTCGTGGAACAAAGAGACTTGAACTCCGTTGCTATGGGCTTGAATCATAGGTCGACGATTCGTTGGTACGTGAGGAGAACTGCAAAAGGGTTAATCAACATTTGTAGAAATTGTATAAATCAAACATTTATGCTGAACATTTGAAGAGCCCATACCTGACGCTGTAGAGCGTGAAAAATATTCCAGCTTCATCTTTCTGGGTAAATTGTACCCACATCGCGACAGTCAGGCTTTTATGGCCTCCAGTGAAGAACGGAATTACCTGAGACGCGCTACTGCGAGCTGGGTCGGTAAAGTACAAATCGTAGTCGACTTGGATAGCTGAAAATTCGAATAAATTGTCATTAGTTGATCTTGAAATTAAGAGTGACCAAAGATTATGGAATATAAAATTATTTGGGAGATATTTTTTCATCTTACATTTCCTGCAATCGTCACCGGTCAAGTTAAATGGACACTGACAGAAGAATTTGCCCGTCAGATCGATACACGTGGCAGAAGGAGGACAAGAGTTCTCCTTGCAGTCAACGATATCTTCTTCGCAAGTTTTTCCAGTGTAACCAGGTGGACAGACGCAGGCAAAACCTGGTCCGTTATCAATGCACGTTGCACCGTTTTTGCAGGCACCAGCTTGACAAGCATCGTATTCGTATTGGCAACCAATGCCCGTAAAATCGTCTGGACATGTACAATTAAGTCCTGAACCGAAATCTTGACAGCGACCATTGTGCATGCATGGATTTCCGATACATCTTTCAGGTGCCGTTTCACATTGTTTGCCATCGGTTCCTGATGGGCATCTAAATAAAAAAAGGACATATTTGTAGAACGGTCACAAAAGTTGATAACATTTTCAAAAATAAAACTCGAATGTTCCTGAAAGTTTTGTAAGTGAATTTTCCATCAACCTACACGCAGAAGAAATCTTGGAATAGATCAACGCACGCGGCGTCGTTTTGGCAGGGTCGGTTCATGCACATTCCAACGTCATGTTCACAATGTGTGCCGGTCCATCCGTCAGGACATAAGCACTTGAAACTGCCAACTTCGTCGCGGCAAGTTGCCCCATTGAAGCAAGGATTTGAGGCGCAATCGTCGATATTGATTTCGCAGGCTGCGCCAGTGTAACCTTCGCGGCAATGACATGAGAATTTGTTATCAAGATCAACGCATCTGTCAGTGCCAACCGGACTGCAAGGATCACTCAAGCACTCATCGATCTCAGCTTCGCATTGAAGTCCGACGAAACCAGGGCGACATTTGCAAACGAACCCTTCGAGCTGATCGAAGCAAGTTGCACCGTTCTGGCATGGTTCAGAGGCACAATCGTCCACGGTATGTTGGCACAGTTGCCCGGTATATCCAGGCTCGCACGTGCACGTAAAACCACCAGTCTGATCCAAGCACTGCCCGTTGTTTCGGCAAGGCTTGTCCGTGCACTCGTTTATGTTCGTTTCGCAAGCTGCTCCCGTCCATCCAGGATTACAAATACAAGTGTGATCGAAAAGATTATCCACGCATATACCGTTCAGACACGGATTGCCGGAACATAAATCGATTTTTTCGTGACAACGTTTTCCCGTGAAACCAGGTGGACAATTGCAAGTGAAATCAGCCACAAGGTCCGTACAATTGGCACCGAGAAGACAAGGTCTCTCAGCACAGTCATCGGTATTTATCTCGCAACTCTGACCTTCCCAACCATCGGGACATTCACATTTGTATCTACCCTGTTGAAGAGCCACGCAGCTGGCACCGTTGTTGCAAGGATTTCCACTGGCGGTGCAAGGGTTAATCTAAAAATTACAGGAAAACAAGAGAAATTGAGTTACATCTTACTAAACTTGAGTTTTTTTTGTTTGTAAGCACGGTGCATGTTCATTTGTTTGAAACTTACCGTGATGTCACAGCCAACACCGGTGTATCCCGATCGGCATAAACAAGTGTAATTGTTGAAGCCTGGTTCGTCTTTGCACATCGCTCTCTCGGGACAAGTGTCATTAGAACAATCAGATTTTTCTTCTTGACAATTGATACCGGAATAGCCGTTTGCGCATTGACAACGATATCCTTGTGGAAGATCGATGCAAGTAGCGCCATTGTAACAAGGCTGGGAGGCGCACTCATCGATGTCTATCTCGCAGCGTCTACCCGAGAAACCGGCTGGACAGAAGCATTGAACTTCGTGGCCCATAGGGATACACAATCCACCGTGTTGGCAAGCACTGTCGGTGCATTCAACGGGTTTACACTCTTCCCGACCTACGCCACCAGGCCCATCGGTGTACATGTTGGTCGGACATTCCATGCAAGTGGTGGCACCGTGTTGCGGCTGATAAAAGTTTTTGGGACATTGGGCGCAGGATGCGAGACCCGTGTCGGAATACATGCCGGGTGAACACTTAGCGCGACATCGATCGCGACCCGGAGCTGCCGGTTGATAAGTGAACGTGCCGGGTGGACAAGCCTGACAATCTTTGTAACCACCGATCGGTGGTTCACCGGTATAACTATTGCTTGGACACTCGAGGCACGGCACCAAACCAGTTGGCGAGTAAGTTCCGTAGCCGCAGACTGGTATACAATCGTCGATGCTCTTCGAGCCAAGTTCTCTGGTATAAGTACCGAATGGACAACGTAAACAGGCTCCCTGGCGGTCACTGTTTTGATAGAATCCTTTAGGACAAGATGTACACAATTTTTGTTTCTCTCCGGCAAAAGTTCCTGCTGGACAGTGCAAGCATCGTGGTACGTCGTTCGTATCCATGTTCAAAACTTCACCCACACTGCACGTGAAACCCCGTGATATTGATGATCTTAGTGCGCGTAACGGTGGACACTGATTACCGATCGCTGATACATTGAGAAGTGGCTCGATAACGGCGCTCGCATGAGGCACCGAAAGATCGAATATGAGGTTTAAAGTTGAGCCGCAAAGATCGTAGAGTTGTGGTTGACGCACCGCCGGTACAATCGCTAGAACGAAGTCCATTTTCAAAACGTTCTCTTCGATCAGAGCAGGTATCGATCTCACGAACGTTACATTCATGTTAACGTTGACTGCTGAACAACGCTGTGTCAAAATATTATTTAAATTCATGTAGTACTGCGCCATCAAATCTTGATATTGTGGCAAACAGTTGCGGGACACTGCACCGTTCGCTCTATAAGTTACTGATGCTATAACGTGGTAATCCGCTTGTTGAGTGTTTTCCGAAACGCAATCCGGAACTACGGAAGTTGGTGTCCAGTGTCTCACCGAGTCACAAGTGAACGTCTTGGCCGGTGCACCATCGGTGAAACGGTAACCGTTTCTACAAGTTGCTATGCATTGCAGAGCTTTGTCACCTGGTACACATTTCAATGCTCCGTTAGCTGGTGCCTTCAGTTCCCAATCGACACAACGCGTAGCTTGAACCGAAACTTGGAAGTGGCAGGAAGCACGGTTTCCACTCACATCAGTCGCGTAAACTGTTACGTTTTCGAAACCACCAATCGGGATGATTGCTCGTTCTGGTACGAATGTCACTTTTACTGGACCTGAAGCGTCTGTCGTGTTGATTCGTCGGCGAGTCTCATTGAAATTCACCGAGTAACTGTCTTGCTGATCGACCAGCTCGATTACGTAACTCTGAGGACAGCTGAGTTTGGGTGGCGTAACGTCTGTAAAAAAATTTATTTATTAGAACAATTAGCGCTATTAAATTTACTCCTATTCGAAATAGGTACTTCGTAGATATATTAACGTTCGAAAGGTACACTGTCCCAAATCGGAACGACCAAAAATCTATTTGCCTTCCGTCTTAGAATATTCTAGATAACAACTTCATCTGTAAAAACACGATAGAAGATTATAAAAAAAGCAGTTGGCATTCCATGAAAGTGTAGGTTTTGAATACAAAACCTCAAAATATCGTTCTTCTATCTTCAATCAAAATAGACAAATGAACAATTTCTTAAAACGTACTTAAAACTCACTTTTCCGCCTTTAAAACAGAATATCTCTGACAGAAAAAAATCTAAAACAATAGTAGTGTTTTGAGAACTAAAGAATCAGAGCTGTAATTTGAAAGAAGAAATCAAGCTGTCCGGCAATTAGGAGAGCCAAAATGATCGTTGGAATCTGTCGTTCCATTTTGGGGCAGAGTACTTGTCGAGAGTCCGTAAAATCTCGTGTACCTCGTACAATTGAATTATACAAATTAATCTTTCTAATAACGTTTTACTGACCAGGGACGGTTATGTTGATTTCACAAATAGCTACATTTCCATCATAATCAAACGCTACGTATTTGACGACAGTATTCTCGAAGATGCGAATAGGTGTTTTGAAACTTTGTGGTTTGACCTCGAGTCTGGCGATGCTACCACTATTGTCAACAGCGGTTGGTTCCGTGAAATTGACGGGCAACAAACCACCGTCAGGTCCTTTTTGCACCATGATAGGTTGTTGAGGGCAGTTCTGGAAAACCGGAGGTTCGTTATCGACGCAAGGCGAGAAACCATAATCATAACCGAGCAGAGGTTCAACGACTGGTTCTTCGCATCCCATGAGTTCAAATTTCAAACAAGCGTTGTCCATGTAGCTGACAATACCAAGAATCACGAAACGCGCTTGTACATATTTTGGCAGAGTGATCATAGCCAATTCACCGTAATTACCGGGATCCCTCATTGTCAGATTGAAATTTGGGAAGTAAACGACGTAATTCGCAGACTCGGATTGTTTGTAGAAGAAACGAATTTCTGTTGGACGTCCAACGATGTCATTGGTCACGACGCCCTTTACGAGAATGGCTTTAACCCGATAAATTTGCCCAAGATCGACGCTTATGTAAGTGAAAGCTTCTTGTTTTCCGCACCAACCGGTTACGGAATTCAGCCTCACGTTTTTAGCCTCATAATTCGGTCTCTCGGAGGTGGCGTTGATGGCCGAGTCAGGTATTCTTCCTGAGGCCAAACCCAGTGGTTTAACGACTTTGCACTCGGGTTCCCTGAGACAAACGATGGGTCTTGGGTTTATGAGGATGTAACCTGGTCTGCTGCACTCGAAATGAATCTCCGAGCCTTGCTCGTAGCTTCGAGCAACTTGGTAACCGTCACTCGGTCTACCAGGGTCTTCACAGACTGGCCCTTCGCAACGCAAGTCACCAAAGTCCCAGACGCCGTTGGCTTGACAACGCACCACGTTATCGTGACGATTCGTCTGACCAGCTAACTTGAAAGTATCCTGACAGCCAAAGAAGAACGAAGATTGATATTTCGTGTCCAAATACTGTCCGTACTCTGCTCCCGGTGTTGGTAAAGGCTTTCCACAGTTGGATCGTGGACACGCGGGCGAAAATCCTGATAGCCAATAGTCCGGAAGACCGGGTTTAGGATCGTATACACATTGACGAAAACCAGAAGTCGCGGTGTTCCTCAGTGAGCGGCCATTGTTGCTGCACTTCAAAGTGACGTTTTGTTGGAACGGTACCAAAACACTTGTCTCGTCGGTTCGAATCACGGACAATCCTTCGTTTTTGTCGTCGGGCAAAGAGACACATTTGGCATCTGTGGCAAAAATAACATTTCATTGTTACTTCCGGTAAAATAGATGATTTTGCAGCCTTTAATTCATATTTTCGTAACAATTGTTTCCGGGACAATTGAAGGGTATTATACTCACACTGGCATTCGGGTGTTGTTCCGTTCCAAACTCCGCTAGACGTGCAAATAACAGCCGAAGATCCGGCGAGAACGTATCCAAAGTTACACTGGAATCTCACCAAATCTCCAAAGTGGAATTGATCCTAAAGAGCACGTCAGAAATAATATAAATTTCTCAAAATCCTGGAAAACGTTGGAAGAGAAGCAAATAATTGAAATAATGAATAAATCGTACTTTCGTCGCGAGAACTTTTCCATTTTCGGGTGGTCCCAGAGGTGGACACATAACGGGAACACAAGTTTTGTTTCTCTGATACAAATCACCATCACGTTCGCCCGTTTCCGATTTAGCGATGCTGAAACCAGCTGTCCCGTTGTTCTTGTAAAGCTCGTATCCGGTGTTGCACATGCAAGAATAACTTCCTGGATTGTTGACACATTTCTGATGGCAACCGCCGTTCCTGATCGAGCATTCGTTTATGTCGTTGCATTCGAGACGCGTGCAGCCCATTATTTCCAGCTTGACACATGGGGCTCCGACGTAATCTTGTATGCGGAATTTCACGTATCTTGCTTCAATTGGCACCGGCAAATTCAGTACCGAGAGGGTTGGTTCCATGATCCTAAACTCGACCGGTGTACCGTCTGGGTTCGTGTAGTCCTTAAAAATGTCTGTCAATTCGTCTGTGTATTGAATCCTCACGGCGGATGTGTACGCTATATTCCCATCTGATCTCGCAACTATCTGAGTTCGGAAACCGCGGATTATCGCCGGTGCTTTCATGTCAATCATAACCCAATTTGATCCGGGCTCGACGTTGTTGCCGCACCAACCGTCACCGTTGTTCAAACGGACGCCCTGTAAAAATTCCAAGCGAGAAACAAAAAAATATTTAATTATACATAAAAAAAACGTTCTGTTGCGCGAAATTTTGTAGCAATAATTATCATTGTTACTTCGACGTTGACTCAATAATAAATAAAAAACGTCTTTGTCTTGAAACTCACGGCTTTTGTGTAACCATTTTCCGAACTGGAGACGGTTATCGCCTCGTCAGAAATTCCACCGTTTATAAGGCCCAAATCACCGATCGGACGACATTCCAAAGTTGGCGCGAAACCGGATTTGCATTTGCAGGTGAATGCACCCGGAGTGTTTATGCATTCGGTCGATGCGAGGTCACATTGACTCGATGCACATTCGTTTATGTCTAGTTAAATAATAATCAATGCGTTATAATAATTAGTCACCTGTTTAGTCAGCAAGAACATTTCTGGCTTCGATTAAACAATATAATTCAAAACTTATGCTGCTCACCTTCGCAGGATGGAACATTTTCGAACCGTTGATCGGTACCGCACTGTATGATATTCGATCCGGTCAATTTGTATCCACGATTGCACTGCACACGTGCCTCGTCACCGAAGTAATATTCTCTTCGCGAGTCAACCACAAAACCGTTCTTAACGATCGGTAGTATCGAACATTCAGCTCCTGTAACATCATCATATTATTATTTGCAACATCAAACGTAACAGAAAACGCAGGCATAAAAAACAGACACGCAGCATCGAAAAAACGCATAATAATATGAAATTGGCTGTTTGAACTGTAGTGCTACTAAAAATCCTTTTGGAACGTTATTCAACGCTGATAGAACCGGCTGATAGTAACGATTTATAATTATTTTCTTATCGCATACAAAATATTAATATTACAAACGAAAATTATCTCAAACAAAACAATTGTGGGTTTATTTACAAAGTATATCGTGAATCTTTTGAATAATTTATTTCAACTATTCATTATTATTTTATTATATCAAAAAATACCAAAGAAGGAACAAACTCAACGAAATTTTATGACTTATATTGAAAAAAAACCATCTTCAATGAAGACAAAGAAAATTTATAAAGTTGGGACTTACGAGAACACGTTGGTACGTTGTCGGACCAAGTACCGTTGCTCATGCACAGAATAACCGGATGTCCACTTCTGACGTAGCCGGGTTCGCACTCGAATCTTACGATAGTACCGTAACTTCGTCCGCCGCCGTTTAAAATAGTGATATTTGCATTGGGTGCTTCGGGAAGCGGAGCACACTGCGAGGCGAGACACGACGGTTTTTTTTCCCATCGTCCATCAGCGAGACAAGAAATTTTTTCCGTTGGTCTTCCAGTTGGAAACGCAAAACCTGCGTAACACTGATATGTTGCCAAACCGCGATACGTCACGTTGGACGAACCGATCGAAAAACCGTTGTCTATCTGTGGCACAGGGCCGCAATATACTTCTTGACACTTTGGTATGTAAGTTATCGACCAATTTCCTCCTGGTAAACATTCCGTCGTTATTCTCGATTTTCCGGTCGCAAATTCTTGACCGAGAGGACATGAAAATGTCACGACTGTTCCAAACGCCGTGTCTCTGCTAGATGCCAAAGCTCCTTCCCCGGGTTGAAGAGGCGGACAGTCTTAAAAAACCATCAAAAGTAATCATTGGATCAAGATTGAGTTAAAAAGAAAATTTGAAAAGTTTAGGCTACGATTTTGGTCTTGTTTTCTTTTGTTCCAAATATAATAAAATATTGAAGATTTTTTGTCACATTCAATTCATTATTTTCTGTACTTCAATGATGTTTTACTGATTAAAATTAAATTATGGTCAACATTTCTTTTTCCGTTGCTAAAAATGATGTTTTGTTTGTTTACCTGCGGAAAAAGCTGCTTGCCATCCAGTGCTGCTTCGCAGAGCGTCAGAAACGAATCTAATGAGCATTTCACCGCTTTCGGCGGTCAAAGTAATCTTTGGTCTCACGTTCGAGGTGAATCCATTGCCCGAGTGTAATCTCAGACCGTTGGTATTCGAGCCATCGTAAACTTGCACGTAATCGGTATTGTGAACGTTGAAGTTGACGAATTTGAGAGAAAGAGCTGTGCCCTGAGGGTTTTTTACTCGGTAAAGGCACTCCTGGTTGTTGGGATAGTCGTTCAGGTCATATGAAGGCGATTGCACGGTTCCGTTTCTCGCGATAATCGTTGCTTTGCAACCTTGAGTGTAGCGGATACTAAAACCACGTCTCGAGTCGCCGAGGCTCGTTTTAAAGTACAGATACAAATTGCTACCCGTTGACATTATTACTGTTGGGTTATCTTCTGTTTTACCGGTCAATCTTGCCACTGGACGACTCATTGGAGAGTCACCGTCTCTTATTAAAATATAGTCGCGATTCATCTCGAGATCCAAATGCTCGATCTGCAAATAAATTAATAACATTTTTTTATATGATGAAGTTGAATTTTGAATCGTTGGAATTCAACGAAAGTCCTCGCATTTCTTTAGCACAGTTAAAAATTTGTATGGAGTGGTTGGCTACGACAATTGGAAAATCTTTTTTGTCTTTTATAAAGTAAAGCTGCTAAAAAAATTAGAATCATCTCAAAAATCAAAAAAATGATGGAAGATAAAAATATTTTTCGGTGCGTTCCTACGATGCAAACTTCAATACCATTTTTTATTAAATTCGATTTTTTTTTTGAAAAAAATATTTAAAAATAATATTTAAAAGGCAATCTGAATGATAAAAATTATAAAATAATTCAATGTTTATCCAAAAGTATTTAGATTGGTTGATTCGTGAAAAAAATGCTGTAAATTTTGTTAGATTTCTTCTCCAAAGTTCGGAGCATCATTTTTGTGCTTACCTCGAGGGACATAATTCGTCCGGGTTGAGCCTGGAGTATGTAAAGACATTCCAGCCCACCGGGATAATTTTGCGGATAACCGGGTGACGTAAGTACCTGACCCTGTGATGTTGCTCGAAGAATTCCACCGCAGGTTTGCGGTTCGGTTTTCCATGAAGCCCGGAAACCTTTCCTCTCAACCGAGGAATCCGTGCTGAATTTAATGATCATAAAATTCGAGGCCGAAACAAATAATTTGTTGCTCAATTCTTGTTTGCCCGATAGAGTAGCGAGATTCACTGATTTCTCTTCGGTTCGTCCACCAACTAAAATTTGTACAATATCGAAGCTTTTCTCAGTCTCAAATTCTTGAAACTGGAGTAAAATATTGTGTCCTTGGGGTCCTTCCAGCGTCCATTTGCAGTTACTCAAAGGCGCATACTTGTGCGGATAATTTGGACTCTCGACGACGTCGCCGCTGCTTGCCATATAAAATTGACAATTTCCGGGACACTCCAACTCATCCGAATAGTCACCACAGTCGTCCTGTTTGTCACATTTGAATGCCGAATTTATGCACTTTCCGTTCGAACAATGGAACGATCCTGAGATAATTAGAAAGAGCAAAAAAAACGTATTAAAAAATCTGTAAAATTACGAAAAAATTTAATTGCATGCAAACAAAATTGCCCCTCTTTCAAAACTCGTGCAAAATATACAGCGCCTTAAACCATCCCTTTATGAGACAACTACCGGTACATAAAATAAATTACCCGCGGGACATGCGTTTGCACGACACATGAAAGGAAGCAAAGACTCGCAGGTCGTCAGTTCCCATGATTGTTGTTGATCGTCCGTAACTGCCACGTCTACGCATTCTCCGGATTTCGGATTCGGCTGTCTCGAAGCCCAGAAACCTGGACATCGTAAAAACAAAAAATTATTTTTATTTTTTTATTAATCAAAATTTCTTCTTTTCATTTTCTCCTGATCTAATTAGGCATGGGAATATTTAAAGTGCGTGCAAAACTCAAGCAGAATTATGTAAATGCGTATCTCGGGCGCTATGAGTTATATACGTGTATTTGAAATTTGCGATTACTGCACCGAGTCGCGTAAATTGCAGTTGCCGAGCGTCTGGCCGGCTTTGCTAGGCGCATTGTTGTGGGAAAAGTGTGTCTTCGTGCCGGCGTCTCACATATTTACACTACGAATCTATATCTATATACGAATGTATATAGCGCGTGGTATATAGTCATTGGGAGTTCCGCGTTGCTGCGACCTCGATACGATCCCGCAGAGATCAACGAGTGTACCTCCGAGAGAACATTTTTCCAAGAATTGCGACCAGAAAAAAGCTTGCGGAAAAAGTTCGTTTAACTAATGAGAGAAATGATTTTCCAAATTGCCCGTTTGTTATCGAATTTATTTTTACTCGCTGTTTCCGGTGCTAAATATATTTCGTTTATCAGACAATTTTCAGATGAGTTGGATTTAATCAAAATTTCGATAAAGCTATGAATTTTTCATTACGTAATCGTCTGTAATTGTTTTTTTTATTATTATTTGTACGTATTTGAATTTTTTGATAAGTGAGATTTTTTTCAAGTGACTGTACACTCGAAAAGTATTCTTTACATTATTCCGATGTTTATAAAATCGCGAAAGCATGAACGCCTCTAATAAAATAGGCTTATGGAAAATATAATAGAACGCTCATGTAACGGGGCGTGGCGAAGGTAATTTATTTTTCTGATTTCACGGTAAACACACATACGCGTTCGGTGAAAGATTAATAACATATTTTAATAGTGTAGAGAGGCGAACGGAGTTCGAGAAAAAAAATAAATTATTGAAGAAATAAATCCAGATCCAAATTATTTCTAGAAACGATAGACTTTCTTCTATTTTTTTTTTTGTATTCGATTCACGTGAGAATAATATTTCTGTGAAGAAATAACGATTTTTTCATGAGGTTTATGACGTTTTTTACCCGTTATACATTTTTTTTTGTTATTCCCTCTTATTTTGGTAATGTTGATAAATATAATGTTTCGATATATCTGAAAATACGGTTGACTTACCGGCGTATTGAGAGACCAACATGCCTGCTGCTGATTCCAGGGTATTTGTTCGTAAATCGTCCAGGGACGCGAGACCGAGCCAGTATCGATCGAGATGCCTTCCAATCATGCTCACAGACATGTTGTTCTCTGTGTAGGACTCGACGATCATAAGTTCGCTTCCGTACCTATGAAATTACCAATCAAAATAAAGAATAATTCATTTATTTAAATAAAATCAGAGTTTTCTCTCAAATTAGAAGTAAAAATGATGTTTTCAAAAATTTAATTTAATTTCGTTAAAAGGCACAGAAAGATAATTAGCTCGATTAATTAGAAGAATCAGTAGGAAAAAAGTGTTTCTGTGTATGAAACAAAATCATACCTCCTGCATAATTCGGCTGCTTTTTCCCACGAATGCCTAATATTGAAGAATTTGTAGCAGTGTATACCTTTCAATTCCCAACCTGTTAAATCAAAAAAATTAAAAATACGTTAACTTTTTCCAGACAAATTTAACTGTCGAATTTCTCGTATTTTTATTCAGACTCTTGGATGAATTTCGTTATGCATAAATTATATTATAGCTCATTGATTTTCTACTTATTATTCCTATCAAATATTCTTTTTTAAATACGTGAAAACGATTCCCGTATATTGTGGAATTACTTATGCAACGTACATCAATTTATTCCTGATCGTATGTTTTCATTTTTTCTTTTGGGCAAATTGAGATTTATCTCGATCTTTAAAAAAGGCAATTTATGGCCGATTCTTAGATTGTAAAAGCCCAAATGTGTATAATTTGGAGATTTTTAAGCGTTTCCTAATCCTTTCAAACAATTTAAAATATTTTGTTATTTGTTGTATTTTTATTTTTTACCAATGAGTTAAAAATTCCTTGATAAATTTCAAAAGCAACTTCGGGGATCGATGTATCAAATTTTCAATCGATTAATTGAATTATACTGAATAAAAATGAATGAAATTGAACAATCCAGAAATACAATTTTTGAAGTAGTATCCAGATTTCGAAAAAAAAGGAGAACGACCGTGTTAACGTAATGGCGTTGATACGAAATGCGGCTAACCGGTGGTGACCTATACGGACGAATGAGAGACGAACGACTCGACCTCGATCGTTTTTAGTGCGAGGTCTCATGTACGCGATCGTTTCGCACACAGCAATGCAGTACATTTAATGTGCCGACGTGAAGAAGCGCCGCTTTTGCAGCTTCGGTGATGCAGGAAAGGCGGATATAGAATGCGTGAGAAAGAGACGAACGTACGCGTATCGTCGCTCTATAAACATCGGTGAAACGCTATCGTACGTTTGACGATGACTGCCAGTTTCTCAAAGAGATGTTGCTGAGATTTCGAATTCACTCGAGCGACCAGTCTTTTCCTCATAAATTAAAAAAAAGAAAAACGGAGGAGAAAGAATCGACGGACAAATCGATTGTTAATTTGTTGCTGCAATCCAAATTTCTATTTTATTTTGATCTTCGATCGATGCGATTTGTCGCTTTTTATAGTGGCTTTTTAAAAAATATTTCGTGAATACCTTCAATGACAACGATCGATTGCTCAATGATGAACGAATAATCACTTCAATTAATATAAACACGTGAATCGTTAAAAAAATCATGTTTGATTGATTATTAAATAAATAATTCAATCAACTGAACTGATTTTTTGTAAACATTAATGAAGAATTTCTACAATGTGAGTTATAAAAACTTGCGGTACACAAGTGACCCATATATCAAGGATAACGACGTACAAATTCAAGTACGACTCCAACGATGATGCAATGTAAAAAAGTCCCTTCAGTCTCTCTCTTTAAAATTATTTTTACGAGTTACAAACTGCGAGACGAATTTGTGAAAAAATGGAGCTCGATAAATCTCGATTCCAAAAGAATTCCGATGGTTTTTTTGCACGTGAATATTTTACCAAAACTGGGGCTTAAACTTAAATCCTATGAACGTGCTCTTGGTTTATATGTGATGGATATATTGTTGGTCGTCGACTCGTGTTTTCTTTCCCTGAGGCTTTATTTTCTTGAGGCGGAGGGAGAGACGAGGTTGTCGACTTTATATCCGAGGTAGCAGACAGCGTCGTCTGTCCTTACACATACTCGAAGCAAGTTTTTCTGGTTGAATGTGTGTGTTTTAGCTTTACAAACTCGTGGCGAGTGAGACGGAATGAAAGAGTGCATCGGCGTATCCGTGTCCGGTCTCATCTTTTAGCTGAACTTCTCAGTGTCGTTTGTCTCCTCTTTCGCCACACACTCGCCTCAAAGAAACGTGTCCCTATAGTTGATCCGTGTCAGACGACGAGTGAATCTCGTACAGCCAAAAGTAAACCACGATTCCACACGGACCTACTTCTTTTTATTTCGACGTGCCAAATTGGTAAAATCTTCCGAATCGACTCGCTGGAGATCTGATTTTTCTGGACTTTCTTTCCGGATCGTAGCGAAATTTTGGATGAAATAACAATTACTTATTGTAGAAAGTATTTGAAGCAATTGTGGTAACAAATTAATTTCCTGAACCAACATTTTTCCAACGAAAAATTCGATTCTTTGTCGTTCCAAATTTGTTTGCATGATTACGAAAGATCAGTATACTTTTTCGAGCAAAGCAAATTGATTGAAAATAGTAATTGATTGTCAAACCGAATTATTGCGTAGTTGAGATACTTCGAAACTTACGGTTTGAATAATTTTACAATCGCCTTTCTCAAACGTGCGTGTGCACTATGTTGAAAAAATTATGAAACGCGTTGCATCGAATCTCTTGAGACGGAGAGCGACAGATTACAAATACAAATGTACACAGACACATGATAATGTATTTGTGTAATAATAAGTGTAGATGCTCGAAAACTCGTTGGTTCTCATTCTACAAGTGTAAATACATGAAGCATTAAAAATGCTGCTCTTTGGGCTCTCTCTCTCTCTCTCTCTCTCTCTCTCGCTCTCTCTCTTTTGATAATTCTCATGGAAGGCATATGGCAGACTATGGTCTTTCGTTTAACGTGGCCGGCTTGGTAAGCAGCAAGAGACTTTTACTCCTCAGTTAAAAGGTCATCCGGCCATGAGCATATACGCTATTCATCGCTCTTTGCAAGCTACTCTCTTCTCTCGATCGTCATTTCTCGAATCGCTCTATTCTCTGTCTCATATAAATTGTTCTTATTCTACTAAAACTAAAGAATCATTAAAATCGTTTAATAAATTTCGTGTTTATTAAAAATGTCATTAAAAATAGACGACTTGATCCGAGCTTGAAATATTTTAAATAGCGATGTGTCAAAGGTTGACAACGCTGGTATTTGAGGATGAAAAATTAACACTGTAAACGAGAAAGTCATTAGAAATCTCGAAACTTGAATGAAAAGTTGAACCATCTCTTGTAAAGTGAAATAAAAAAGAACATTTTTTTAAAGTCCAAAGACTTCTTACAATCGTGGATTCTAAAAATAATTTTGAAGCAAAGAAATATCTAGTTCGACTTTTCTTATGCGGTTATTCCCATTCGGTGCATTGACGATGAGTTATAAGAAAATTGTAGAGGGTGAGAGAGAGAGAGAGAGAGAGAGAGAGAGAGAGAGAGAGAGAGAGAGAGAGAGAGAGAGAGAGAGAGAGAGAGAGAGAGAGAGAGAGAGAGAGAGAGAGAGAGAGAGAGAGAGAGAGAGAGAGAGAGAGAGAGAGAGAGAGAGAGAGAGAGAGAGAGAGAGAGAGAGAGAGAGAGAGAGAGAGAGAGAGAGAGAGAGAGAGAGAGAGAGAGAGAGAGAGAGAGAGAGAGAGAGAGAGAGAGAGAGAGAGAGAGAGAGAGAGAGAGAGAGAGAGAGAGAGAGAGAGAGAGAGAGAGAGAGAGAGAGAGAGAGAGAGAGAGAGAAGTTGCTCTTACGGGTACAATCGGGTCTTGGTCGTTTTGAGGGAATTCAATGTATAGTATTTTTAGGACGCTCGAGTTGGTGGATTCAGGACGAACCGGACTCAGAACGTCGGAATGTTGTCCCCCCTTCCTCCGTTTCTCTCATCGGGATGCCTGCAGCATCTTCTTCTTCCTTTTCCATTTATTTTTCTCATGCACTGTAGCTCTTATGCCAATGACAATCACAAATGAAATCTCGTAGCATCTAGCTCCTCTGAATCGTATTCTGCTCCACATTCTGCTATCTCAATGCACGTCAGTATTATTATTTCTGTAATTTAATGTTCCGGTAATCAAACACTTTAATTGCTCATTTTTCTTCAATTTTAATTCATTTTACACATTCGCGGAAATTAAAAATGTTATAAATAAAGAAATTAAGTACAGCTGCACATTTTCCACTGTTCTGAAATTCTTGTCCTGTAATTGAACAGAATTTTTTAAATTTATTTATTATCGAGATCAATAAAAACAAATCAAACACATTCGATTCTGATTTCCATGCAAAATTGGTCAACGTTAATTGGTAGTTGTTTTCAAGCTCGAATGCATTGTACAACGATAAAAAATGCAAATTGCATTGTCGCTGAAGAACCGGTCGAAAGAAACGGAACTTCATGAATTGGTGAGTAATCTGTGATTTCTCAATTAACGGAACCAGCAAGAGTGACAACGAGGGTTTTTGTACAGTTTACGAAGACGCCTTACGCGAACATTTCGTTCCACTTTTCCCCCTGTATACGCGCTATTATGTAGGTTGCTCTCGTGTTAGCACCGCGAAGATCGTTTTTTTTTGCCGTTATCCGTTTATAACACTCGTACACAGCGCACACTCGTGTTATAACGTAATGTTTCAATGCTCGCGTGTGTGAGTGTTATCTGAAGTTTTTAAGAGACCGCACAAGTCTCATTAATGAGCTATAATCGGATCTATCATTGAATTTGTGTATTTTTATTGTACCGCAACCGTTTTGCATTATTAATTTTTCTATTTTTCATCGTTATTTCTGCACTGTTAAAAAAGAATATTTTTTTTCTTTTTTTTTCGAAAGAAATATACAGTTCGAATGAACGAAATAAATTATCACCTCAAATTCTACTAATTACTGCAATAAAGTTTCGTTTAAATTTTTGGTCCAGCGATAATTGGAGAACATTTTTTTCGAGCCTCCTTTTCGTGAGAATTTACGATCTTCCGATACGAGAAAAATACACTCTTTTTCGAAGATTAAGAAACTATGCTCGGGAGAAAAAGAAATCTCGATGATTTTCTCAGAATTTTCTTTCGAAGTAAAGAAAAACGATCAGAGAGCTACAGCTACGTTTTCGTGGATTACCAACGCTCTCGCCCTGGGAAACGAGATCCCTGTACCTGGCAAGATAAAGCGAGCCGGTGCCACTATAGTACGTACAACCCAGCATACCTGGAAACAGGTATATACATCGAAACCTCAATATCCTTTTTTAACATTTGCACCGACACCATTTGTTCCTCTACTTTTTTACTATATATATATATATATATATATATATATATATATCAAGATGTTCCCTGAAAAAGTATGAAAAATGATCTGAAGGGTCCATTCGAAAGATTTACTCACCATTTGGACACGTAAACACGTTCGCGTTGGAAATCTGCAACGAAAGAAAAATAAATGAATAGACGAAATTAATTAATAAATGAATATTGTTGCGTAGTCATGGTGAAACAATATTCTTCAATATGCGAATGGAATTTAATTAAGTATGGCACAATTTTACAGATATTTTGTCACGGTTTTCGGCAGAGTTTACTCAAACAACGAGTCCGCGGTACAGTCTTGTATACTTTATTCGTTCTCAAATTTGCCTTCATTTTTAATTAACTCAATTTAAAAACATTTTTTCCAAAAACCATTTTGAATGTTAAAGAAAAATACTTTGTTTCCTTTCGATTATTTTCTATCATAAATTCTATTATTCTGTTACGAGGAAAAGAATGTATTTATTTGTTTTGTTCTCAAGTTTCCTACATTGTTGTGAAAATCGTCGAACTAATAAAACGTCGAAATTAATAATACTTCGATAAAATTTGGAAAAAAATATAAAACATTCGAGGTAACATAAAATCTGATAAACTTTTGATTTCTTTTAAATTTTGATCGTTTATAATTTTCATATGGACACAATTTTCTACAGTTTACACAAATTTACTACTGCGTGTCTCGAATTTCACGATTATAATACTTGGATCAAGGCGGTTTCTCAACCAGATCTTTGCTCACTGTGTGTGCTGTTCTCTGACAAGCAGCGTGTTCTCCAACGGAATTGTAGTATACACGTTATAAGAGCACGAAGAGTATGGACTATACCGGAGATCGTTTGTACATTGCGACACGAAAAAACACGACCGGTTGGCCATTACTCGAGCGGAGAAAGAGGTTCAACTTCTAAACACATTTACTATACTTCAGGGGTGACTTAACATTTTACGGTACCCCAGCTAGACAATAACACTATTTTATATCCAAAAAGTTATATTAAATCAACTTTTTTTACGAAATAAAAAAAATAATCAGTAATCATTGCACATCAACTTCATTCTTTTTCTGAAACTTTGACTCAATTTTTGAAGCCATCGAAATAAATCTTTGAATTTATAAAAATGACATTGTGATTTCAAAATTTTGCCAAGATGTTGATTTAATTTATTTACAAAATTGTTCGATTTTAGTGATCTTTCGAAAAATGATTGAAAAATATTTGCCGAAGTTTTAATGGTAAACGAAATATTTCTTCGCAAAATATTAATCAACAATGATCTCAAGAGAAAAAACTAAATTTTCAGTTTCCAATATAAAAATGAAAGTTTATAAAATTTGAGCCGAAAGATAATTTTTAAAAAATATAAATTTTAACTGTGTATTCGTAACATGTTGTTCGGTAGAAAAAAATTGTTAAAATATTGAATAACCTGGAATTTAAGTAAAAAAAATAGAAAAAAAGTTAGTGAATTTTCTAACGGCGTTACTGAAGAACGTGCCAGGGATAGGTCTTTCATTTTTTGTTTCCTCAAATATTTCATTCGCCGAGTGAAAGCGTATGGCGTCGACCGGAGATACGAGATTTGCACCTGGCTGCACGTGCTGAGACATTTTATGGTTATAGAGCGAATACAATATGTTCGAAAAGCAGCAAGGTGCACATTCACAAAAAAATTCATTGACGTTAAGAACAGAAAAACCCAACGTAAAACGCAAGCAAGGTGTCCAAAAAAAAGCGAAGCGTACGTTCTAAAAAAAAAAAATCATTCACGTTAAGAATTAGAAAATCGAGAATGGAAACGGCGAGAGTCAATTTCTACGATATGTGCTTGAAGCTGATGAGATGGGTGGGAGTAAGATTTTCGAATGATTAAAACTTCGAACGGCTACAATTGCGAATTTTTAAATCGAAGAATAGTAGTATGTAGACAGATTAATTATAGCCTTTATGCTGGAAATAAAAAAAATGAGGAATTAAAGAGTTCGAAGTACATTTACGTCAAAAACAAAATATAAAAGTAGCCGAAATGACGAAGGCTGGAATAGCGATTTTACAAAAGTTCGAATGTTACGCATTCGAGTCGTCAAATACTGAAATCGGCAATATTATGAATATTCACAATTTCAAATATATTTTAACGAAAGACAAAATATTAATATGGTCAAAATAGCGAAACACCAGAAAGTCAAACAGTCGAAATAGCGAGAGCCTCTGGGCTGTAAAGTATTGCTTGTCATTCTTCGTGCTTCACAACGTTCGCTATTCTGTACTTCTAATTTTTAGTCATTCGAAAAATTCACTTTTGAATTATTCATACTATATATTTTGATCTCTAAAAAAAATTGCTCTCCAGTTCGAATTGAGAAAATATAAACTTCTTACATTAGGACAATCCATATTATCTGCATTTGAAGTATAGACAGTCCGAATATATATTTTTGAATAAATGCGCGATCAAAGAAAAAATATTATATCAAATACGCATTCAATTTAATATACTATCGAAAATATAAACTTCGAATTTCTTATTTTTCGTTAATCGAATGTTATGAATACTAAAATTTCAAAATATTAACCGTTCTACAATTTGGTTATTCTACATATTAACCCCCATCCGATGAGATTCGAGACATTTTAGCTCTTTTGTTGTGTGGAGCTCGTGCAGCAAAGTCCAGAAGTAGCCACGAGCGCGACGTTATACGCGTGGCTGTTGTGACATAACGGTAGATGCATTCCAACGAGATCGAGGTTCTTCTCGCCCAAAGAGAAGACGCACGAGATTTTAAAACGGTGCATGTATCACGTGGATATGAACTATACGAAAACCGTTTAATTTTGATGTAGACTCGAGGAATTTCTTTCAGTGTATTAAATTTAGCTCGTTAAAGACAAAACTTGTACAATGTAGTTGATTAATTATACATTTTTTTCAAATATGAATAAACGTGACCTCGGTGTACCAAAACTTGTGTGAATTAAATTCAATTCGCTTAACAAGCTTTTCAGAGTCTAAAAATTGGAGGCATTTAAATTAACTTCTCTTTTGATTGCCACCAAATTCAGCTCTGATTTGGGTTTCAGACCCAAAAATGATCATTAAATAAAACATTTTTTTATATTTTTTCTCCTTATATGGAATTTTACCCAAATTTAATGATAGCTATTATTACGCCTGATGAATTAATTATCGCGGTCAAGTAATAACTCAACTCCTTTGGTTGACGTATTTCCCTGTTTATCGTACCACCAGCGGACGATTTAATTGCTTATAAATGCCCGATTAATAATCATTAACTGCGAACGCCACTGAGTGATTTTGATGGTATTAAAAAAACAATTCAAGCTTCAGAGATCATTGATTTTTCGACAAAAATTCTTTCTTCATTCTTTTTTCGAAAATTCGATCATAAGAATTCTGTTAAATAACAATCTATGACCGAGCTTTTCTAATTATTTTGATTGGCCCACGAGTAATGCAATATACACAATTCACGTTCGAAGCAGAAGCATTTTACCCTCCCTTTACATTTTTTCCGAATTAATAAATCCAAGAGAAATATGATTTTTAATCCCCCTCTTTTTTATGGTGGGATAACTTTGTGTTTCCCATGGTAACAGATTTAAACGACTAGACAGATACGAGTACGATAGTGTAGCCGAGCGTTTCTTCTGTATATTATGAGAGAATTCTTTTATTTATGTGCACATATACATATATACGTACGTATATACATTTTAGAGCAAGTTACGGGGTTTCTGTGCGTGCAAGACACTCGCTTTCACCGCGGGCACTGCAGCAGCACACATGCAGGTCTTAGTATGTGGGGCTACATCCGAGAGAAACGAATAAAGTGCATATAGGGGAAGGCCGGGCAAAGAGGAACACCCGGGCAAAGCGGAACACCCCCCCGAAAAAAGTGAAATTTCTATTTTCAGTGGAAAACTGAAAAATTCGATCATTCGATAATAAAAAGTAGTATTCACCGAAACGACTGATATTTCTAACATAAAAATTAAAATATATTTATTAATAAAAAAATGAATATTCAACGAAAATTTGTATGATCAAAAATTTATTTTGCTGCAAAACGGAGATGTGAATATTTCACTAGTATAAGAACATTACTAACGGTGCTGTAAACATGTTTGAAAATTATTAATTGTTCATTAGACTGATGCAAAATGTTTTATTTTTTTTATTTTCTTGCTCGTGCTCGTGTTTTCTTTGGATATGAAAGGAAAAAAAATCTGTTTAAGAATGAGCTCAATACGGCTCAATATTTAGAGGTGACTCTCTTGACGTTTATTGATGTTTTAATTTTTTTTATGTTTTTTTTTAACTTTCTTGCTCCGTCTCGTACATGTTTTTTTAGATATTGATGAAAAACAAGTTCTGTTAAAAAATAAGCTCAATTGCTCTATTTTCAGAGGTGTCTCACCCAACTTTTATTTTTATTTTTTCAATCGCATGATTTTTAGATTTTTTTATTTTCGGGCAAAAAGGTTTTCCTTTAGAGATTGATCGTATAAAAATTCTGGCGAAAAAAATTATCTTAATTCGTCAATTTTCACAGGTGTCTGTATCGACTGTAATATGATTATTTGATGCCATTTTTGAGACTATTTTATGGGCATCCTCCCACAAAATCTATTGAAAAACACAACATTTTTTTTGAATTTTTGTCATAAAAAAAATGCACGACATATTCCGTCATCATCTTTACAACGCCAAAAAAAAAAAAAATACGTAACTCGAGAGACGACGACTCGACAAATCTGACGTAAAAGTACCAAGAAAAAAGTTGAACCATTTGAGGATGGTTATCGCAAAAAGAAGCATAAACGAAAAAAAATTTCCACAATTTTTAACAATGGTTTAAAAATAGAGTTGCGAAAATCCCGGACTTTTTACGTTCGTTTGTTTATAAAAAAAATTGATGAACAAAAATTAATTATTTGGGACAGAGCTATAGCAAGACTAATGACAGGGAGAATATCGAAGAAAAAAATTGATTACTTCAAAAAATTTGATGGGAGGGTACTCTCAAATGAAATTATTATGAGTAAATAAATAAATAAAAGTCATAATGGGCATCTCCAAAGTCTTAAGAATTAAGCTCATTTGTTAATGGGACTGTTATTTCAGCAATACTGGTAGAAAACAGGTTAGGTCGCACGAAAATTATTTATAATCATTTTTCAACAGAATTTTTCTTTCATCGATATCGAAAGAAAACATGAGAGGAAGCAAAGAAGTTAAAAAAATGGTGTTTTAAAATAAAAAATATTTCTAAAC
The DNA here is from genome assembly GCA_963989365.1 of Rhimphoctona megacephalus. Classification (NCBI taxonomy): domain Eukaryota; kingdom Metazoa; phylum Arthropoda; class Insecta; order Hymenoptera; family Ichneumonidae; genus Rhimphoctona; species Rhimphoctona megacephalus. The sequence goes on from OZ022415.1 coordinate 25,008,781, forward strand.
AATTAAAACATCAATAAAAGTCGAAAGAGTCGCCTCTAAATATTGAGCAATTGAGCTCATTTTTTATCAGAGATTTTTTTCATCAATATCCAAAGAAGACACGAGTAGGAGCAAGAAGATAAAAAAAAACATTTTGCATCAGTCTAATGAACAATTAATAATATTCAAACATGTTTACAGCATTGTTAGTAGTTTTCTTATGCTCGTCAGACATTCACATCTCCATTTTGCAGCAAAAGAAATGTTTGTTCAAACAAATTTTCGTTGAATATTTATTTTTTTATTAATAAATATATTTTCATTTTTATGTTAGAAATATCAGTCGTTTCAGTGAATGTTACTTTTTCAACGCATGTCCCGAGTCAAATGATCGAATTCTTCAGTTTTCCACTGAAAAAAGAAATTTCACTTTTTTCGGGGGGGGTGTTCCGCTTTGCCCGGGTGTTCCACTTTGCCCGGCCCTCCCCTACGTATTACATACATGTATATATGTATATTCGTGATGAATTGTATGAATCTTATATAGAAGCCAACTCGCCATGTCAATTATTTCATAGGCTTCTCCTTTGCGTCAGAGTTTCCCAAGAAGGGAGAGATCTCATACATACAAAAATGGTTATATTAATACGTGCTCTTCTGCCAGTTCCCCCTCCCCCAGACGAAGAATTAATTTGACTTTTTTTTCTCTCTTTTTACCGAGTCTATGTGGTAACAGATATTAATTTCGAGGTCGTGAATATAATATTACAAGTGATTGTCAAGAAATGAAAAAGCAGTTAACGTACAGTTTTCTTTTTGGAGTAACACTTTTTTTCTCATAAACATTTCCCTTTATTTTGCATATTTTGTAGTTTCACCATGTGCTCGCGCGGACAATATGAAATTTTATGGGTTATATTGTACCGTTTTACCGAGGCTAAATTTACTTCGGAATTATGCGAATGTGCTTTTGTACGTAACCGATAAATCCCGTTGAAGAAAATTATAAAAGCTCATTTATTCACGTTGCGCAATGTTTTTCATCTCTTTCAAGAGATGAAAATTCCTTTTTCATCTCTTTTTAAAGAGCTAGGCGAGACTTCGATATTTTTGTGTCATTTTCTCCCCAGTGTGGGATTAAATGACTATTTATTCGATTATAATAACGTACCTGTGACTCTGTGGGTCGAAGATGGCACAAGAGTACGGCGACCCATATCGTCGCCACTCCTCTTATCAGCATTTTCTGAAACAAAAATAAATCATGGAAATTAATTTCAATTGATACATTTTGGAGAGCTTTTGTTTCAAATAAATAATTGCCATTCTGTAGACCGTTCGGATTACTAACAAAAATGCTCTATGTACAACGTAAATTTTCCATCAAAATCAATATGTTTAAAAATGTTCGATTAATTTATTCATTCCTATGGAATGAGTCATTTTTTGAAGGTTCGAATATTTTTATTTCAGTGATGTATTTTGAAGGTCCTCAAAATCACATTATGTACTAATGGCTTGCTCATTTGACTATTTTTTTAATTTACGAGACATTTCGCCATCGTATTATTCTTCCAAAGTTCTATGGAAAAGCATCGTCGAGGTATTTCTAATTTTTTTATATCATCGATCGTACCTTCGATTCGATTCTTTTTTGTTTTCGTTCTTTCGTTGAATTTATAAATTGGTCTCTACGAAATTTTCCACGATCGAAGGCATCATTGAAAAAAGAAAAGAGAGAATAGAGAAGTCAGAGAGGAGTAAATAAAAGTGAAAAAAACGTTAATGACGGAGATGGGAAGAGAAAAGATAGGAGGAAGAAGAGACCAAAAGGAGATGACGGGTTGTGAGGGTCGACTGCACCGCTAGTCAGTCATCCCCAAGCGGTATAATAACCGGTCTCTCTTCCCAGCTTTCGTATCGTTCCGGTAGTTTGTAGGAAACGTGGTCGATCTTGCATCTACAGTGAAGTAATTCCCCTTCGTTTTTCTTGATCGCTAGGACAAGTCTCCGGCAAAAAGTCACGATTTCAATGCCATTTGGACATTATATTTATCGGAAAATATCAAGTTCGTAAGGTGGAGAATGAAAAATAAAGAAATAAAAATGAAAATAGGTGATTTTGTCTTTTTAATAATGCCCATTTCAGTATATTTATTAATTATACATTATTTGTTACAATTTTTAAATGAAATTCGTCAATTTTAGGAATTTTCAACTAGAAACCAAGTCAAAAAGAAGAAATTTCATTCATTTAACCGCGAAACGATTCTGTTCGCATAGAAGTAAAAATTTGAATTGAACATTCTTATCGAAAAAATATTGTAATTCCTACGAATAGATCGGTGTGTAAAAAAATCTATTGCTTTCATAGAAAAGTCTCATTCAAGGTTTCGTATAAGTAAATGCAAACCAGAATTATTTCTATGATATTCAGTTAATTCGAGCTCGTTAATGAATGCGCGTGTTCATCTTGAAATAGCGTCAGACGTTCACCGGTGAGGTCATTTTGAAAATCTGTCAAGAATACATTTTCCTCTTCATTATTTTATAATAATAAAAATAATAATGTATCTTCGTTTGATCTAGCGAATGTGTCGACCGTTGGCAAGGACTCTCGCTTTGAAATATTATCCCACGTATGTTTCATCCGCGTACACACATCATTAGATAATAAAATATGTATGAAAATAAGTTACTGCTAGGCAAGCTTCAAAAGTAATTTTACATGTGAAATTTTAGAAAAGGTGAACCAGAAAAATATCAACGTTTTTGTAGCAATTTCACGTAGTAAACCAAAATTTGGCACGCTCAGTTACAATCTCAAAATCATCAATCAAATGACCAGGGCAGTAGATTTCCCCGTGATGTATTTATTCTACCGATTAAGATAGATCGGTGACGATTACGTGATTTTTGCAGTATCTATTGTAAAACAAAGTTTGCAAAATGCACAATTGACTTTAAAATTATGATTTTATTATTTTTGAAATATAAACAGTGGAGAATGGATATTTTTTTATGATTTTTTTGTCCCAAAAAATGTTTAAATATTGAAATTTAACGAGCGTATTGGATTGTAAAACATCCCTAGAAAAAATTTACAATCGGCTCAACATAGGCCAAGTGTGACCCAGTGTTGGCCAATGTTGAGCCGATTGTAAATTTTTTTTAGGGGTGTCATGGCCGTTACTGTCGTCTGCCGAAACTGTCAGTTTTGTTTACAACTGGGCTATATGCAACTGTCCTCGTGGTGCCGCCAGGTGACCATGTTTGAAAACGGCTGCCGGTTTCTTTGTACGGTGCTTCACGTTGTAAATAATATATTATTTAATTGCCCAGTGAATTATTGGTAAATGATTGAACTCTTTTTATATATGCAAGGTAAGTTTCCATTATTTTTTAATGTCAATTTTAATCAGGCGTTACTGAATCTAGATTGTTGCGAATTTAAATTATAAGATGATGTGACAGACTAATCTTTCATTTTCCTCATACGTCAAGTTTTGTTTATTTACAGAACGCTCTGATTTGATGCGCTTTTTGGTTATGACATGTACTAGTTGCGCTGCGATTCCAATCGCTCGCCTGTATGTCAGAATTTTTCCGTAAACATAATACTTGTATAATAAAAATGTTAACAATTGGTGAACCTCGTTGATGTCAATAATATAATTTTTTAGATTACACGTGATGTTTACAATTGATATTTAAGAACTGAGTTTAAGCATACGAGACAGGACTGCAGCTGTTTCCTTATTTCGCCACCGCGAGCGTTTCAGTCGAAAAATGTTTAGCCCCGCCCACAGGCACATAACCCTACGCAAAGAAATTACGCAATGACAAAGATTTTGTCAGTTTACTTATCACCATTAATTCTATCGATATTTATCAAATACGGTAAAAACTTTCGAGAACAGGAAAGAAAAGCACAGTCAAATTGGCAAACTGTGGCGTCTGAGGGCATGTGCTAGCAGACGCCAAATACAGAGCTGCTAAGCGCTCTCGCGCTCTTTCCCGTGTTATTCCTGTGAAAATCTCGATCATTTTATAACGAATACTTTTTTATTTTTCAGTCGATTTTTAACGGTATCGTCTAAAACCCCAAGCACTTTTACATTCAGGAATATTCCCGGAATACAGTCATCCATTTTTTTATTACGAAATGTTGGAAATACCGAAAGTAAAAATTCAATAAGTCTTAACGGGAGAAACCAGTTTAGGAGGCCGAAATTTTGGTGTTTTTCGTAAATTTTTTTTTAACAGGGAAGGAAAAATCAAAATTTGTTTAAACTTGGAGGATATTTTATTCATGTTTTGAAGTACATTTTGTAATTTTTTCAAGTCATTTCTGCCGGAAATAGTGGAGTTAAAAACTGCTGTCCATGGACGACTTTTTTCAACTGGCGGGTATTCTAGCTCAAAAATTTATTAATCAATCGTTCTGAAAATTTGTGTGAATATTCTTTATTCAATTACAATCTATATGAACCTAACTCTCGGATGATATTATTGTCAAAAATATTTTTTTTAATGCAAAGAGGTGAAAAAACATGGTATAAAAACATGACATTGTGTTCAAACACCTCAAAAACATGCAATTTTTAACTTTTTTGATCACAATTAGGTTCATATTCTTAGGAAATATGTTGTTAACGAAAAAAGAAAATTGTAATGATTACAGACAAAAATTGTGTCTTCAGGAATGCCCACCAGCAAAAAACTCGGATGGCGATCGTCCATGGACAGCAGCTTCTAACTCCACTATTTCCGGCGGAAATGACTTGAAAAAATTACAAAGTGTACTTCAAAACATGAATAAAATATCCTCCAAGTTTAAACAAATTCTGATTATTCCTTCCCTGTTAAAAAAATTCACGAAAAACACCAAAATTTCGGCCTCCTAAAAAAACTTTCTCCCGTTAACGTGCATACGGTTTATCTATGCTCGTAGGGATAAATGTCTGGAAACAGTCGATGTTTACGAATTAATTACTACCAAACTAGATGGTAAATAGCGTTCAAGTTACAAATATCAATTCATCCCTTATTTATGTGTAACTACAAAAATTATCAGCCTTTCATCTTGAATGGCTTAAATTCACCGATCTACCTAAAATATTTGCAAACATTGCCAATTTGCATTTGAGTGTGCACTTATTTACAAGAGTCTTATAAAATGAATGAGGCTTTTGAACCAGAGAAAATAGCTCGAATTCATTGGTTAGAAAAATTTTTGCGGCCACTCGAAAGGAAAGTCGACGCGTTGGATATTGTTCCGATGAATAATAAATTTATATACGTAATATTATACTATACAATATAATACTATGGCAACACTTCTCCCACGTTACACAGATGACTGCAGGCGCGATGTATACCACAAACAAAAAGTGCATGCATGGTTGGGTTCGTTATTCGTGCGGTAACGAAACTATGTACACGAATATATATGTAATATATATTAAATTTAAAATACAATGAGAATAGAAGCGAGTAACAGTGCTAAAAATTATGCAACTAGGCACACGAGGAATAAAAAGTCACATGGTCGCAACGGAAGGCACTACATAATCTGTGATTCTCGTGGGAAGAGAATTTTTCGAGGGTTTTTGCAGTAAATTGTCGTTGCGTTGGTTTGTGATTTCTAGTCGATCGCCTAAATAAACTCATCTCTATAAAATTGCATCTTACAAAGTGTTACATCCACCAAATTCAATGCTCATGAAATTTCGCCTTTTTTTTGCAACTATCCATTGTCTTCATCGGGACCATATTATTACAGAGAACTTATTTCTAGGATACAGAGTTATACGGACAATTTCACTCTTCCCGAGTGTTAAATAACTAGAACGAATCACTACTCGTAAAAAAGAAATATACTGCGTGTAACTTTGAGCCAACACCCCAGGATTATTACGATCGGTCTCTCATCGCAGGTTGCGTAATTACTTCGTGGAGAATTCGTTACTTTTGAATGGAAATGGCGAAAAAAAATTGATAAAGTACACTTCAATGACGATAATATAACAAATTAATGAAAAACCAATCAATAAATCGAGTGCATAGCGGTTCATTAAAAAAAGTACAAATAACTCTTTGCATTTTATGAAGAATTTTCGAAAGATTCGAAGAGCACTATTGAATATTTAAAAAAAAAAAAAAAACGACGCTTCTGTTAATTGTCAAGTTTTCGCAAATTGCTCTCGTTTTTTGCCTTCATTTACAGTTATTAGCAATAATTGTTTTCTTTATTTATATTTTTTTTAATTAATTTTCTATTGCTGTTTGTTAATTAACCCATATACTTTCTAACCTATCTTCCGAAGCAATAGAAAACCCACTTTTGCCACCGTTGAGACATATGAGAAGAATTCCACAACGAAATAATCGTCGCAGGTCCGCTATACTATAAACTGGTAATCTTTCCTTGCGCCGCGAGGCTTCTTGTACGATAATTGTCTCTATCAGCCGTGGAGTAGGTAATGGCTAACGGTATATAGTAACGAGTGATTCCGGGCGTTATACGTGTAAAGAATCTCGGATATATATATGTATATACGGGCGGGCGGACACGGTCTACCGATAAAAAGGTTTTAATGTATATATGCTGTAAATATATAAATATACTGCGTTGAATAAAAGTTTTGTGCCAGTGTATCGATCCCAAACATGAAAAACCGGTAAAACTTGCAAACTCAACTTGCCGCATAAAAGATTTCCCTTGACTCCTATTACATCAACAATAAATTAGTGTACTAAATTAAAATTCTTTTTCCCACGATGTTCTTTTTTTTTTAATCTCCTTTTTTTCAATTTGAACGATTTTTCGAGTGATACATTTGGTTCATAATTGATAACGACTATGAGGTTTTTCAAATCTGGATTAAGGTTTATTTTTGATATCTTCAAACATCAGTTTTACGTTCGCGTAAACGACAAAGAATAATTTTGTAATTCGTATACAGAACTTATTCGCAGTGAGGTAATTATAGGAAATGATTAAATTCGAATTTTGTGAGATTCAGTGAAATGTCAAAGTTTCGCTACATATCTAGTCGTTCTCACGATTCCTCGGGTATTATTGCGTCATGTAATTCATTACGCAGTTACAGAGACATAACTATAAAAGAAATGTACTCGGCATGCAAGAAAATCGTACGTTGGAATAATATACATGTATATGCACCGAGTCGTACGCTCTTCTTTTCAATTTTTGTTGTCCTGCTCTCATTGTTATACGAATATGACTTTTTCTTGTAATATGTACTCGCATATTTATATACTGTCACTCCATTTTTTCTGGCCGGTGCAAAAGAAGCTCAAATGGATAATACACTCAGAAAAAATATCTAGTTGATTCAATTAGGATCTAGTTAAATCAAATAAATTTTTTTCCTTGTCTCACGACCAAATAGAGGTCTATTTAACTTTAATAAATTATTTTGTTTGTTCGCACTATTTTTATATACTCGATTAATGAAAAATTTAATATGTCTTTTGAGATCGGACATATTTTTTTATCTTAAAAATTAAACGAATATAAAGTTAAAATAAAAATAATATTTACATTATTATTTATAATATTTATAATATTATTTATACCATAATAGGGATGCCGATCCAAGAATCGATTTTCGTAAGAATCGATTTTAGTCTGACCAATAATCGATTCTTTCTAAACAATTAATTACTTGAATTGATCTTTTGATTGCAAGATCGATTATAATTTAAAAAATTGATGTCACTTCTGTAGCCCAAAGGTAATAAAAAAAAAAACGATATAGAAATATGCATCAATATAAACGAGAACGAGACTGGTTACATGTATAAGCGCTTACATTTTTTTACGTATTTATTTTTGTTTGAACTAATAAATAAAAATGTTTATTCTTGACACGGTGGTTTTCGTACCCATGTAATAAAAGTATCCTTGATATTCAATTTCTTTTATTTTTTTTTTTATTTATGTTATATTTTCCATTTTTCATATCAATTTAATGAAAATCGATTCTAACTGGATCGATATTTTCCTACTCAATGTATTATGGGATCGATTCCTTGGATTACAATTCGATTCGATGCGATGAATCGATTGTTTTTTAACGATCCGGCATCACTATACCATAATCAATAATAATATTATTTAATAATATTTTCATGGCTCTGCGACCCTGGGTAGGTACAAAAATTAACGTTCGACTTCTTAGATATAGTCAGTCAGAACAATAAAACTACTTCGATTCCCGCAATTTATGCAGATCCAGAGCGCAATTCGTATGTGAGTAATGCCTCGACGTTCTGCGCCACGTGGTGGCCGGAACGAAAAACTTTAACGTGGGTACTTGAATAAACGGACTTAACAGCATTATCTATTTGATTTAAATACAACTTTCTAGCTGAAACGAATAGAAATTTTGTTAATTCAAATTTAAAAAAAAAAATCGAATAAACGATCTTAGTAGATCTAAATAAAACTTTTTTCTGGATATAAAAACGTTAAAAATGTAATAACCGTACTTTGTAATTAAAACGTACTAAACTTTGCATCATTGACCTTTCAATTTTACAAATATTTAAATACCAATAAAATTATACGTTCCATACTACTATACAAATTTATAATTACTCGATAAACTAGCAGTGATATCATTATAAAGAAATATTAATAAAGCTACATGAAATTAACACTGAAAGGAGTCGAGTTAAAAAAATATCAAATAAATAAAGTTTTCGGTGTTTTCAGAACGAGAGAGCAAATCGTGGTGTTCAATGGTGCATGAAGTCGGTCAAGATTGGTATAGTATTGCTACGTAGAAAGTATTCGGACACTCCGTTAACTGGCATTCGTAACGGACTTGTCTATATATAAAAAAAAAAAATCATTTGTACAATGACTCGTTCGGGTTTCTCAGATAAATTTGCCAGGTCAACCACTCAGTCCCGGGGCTCTTGATTATTTCACTGAGTGGTGTACTTTTTGATGCTTTTAACGAAGCGGTAGCGAACTGGAAAACCATGTCTCGTACAATTGGTCGACGCTTTTAACTTCGCATAAATACAGACTGGCGAATAGTGAGAAGATATCGTGGATCTAGCCACGGTGTGCTGGCAGCGAGCTTGAGCAACGGCAGTAGGCCAAGCAACGGTGATTATCCGAGTTGCGATGACTCTGTGCATCCACCACTTCCGGATTTATCAGCTTCGTGCTTTCCTTCATGCGTTGACACTTACGTGGCCAATTTTCCTAACGCCAACTACCGCAATTTTATATACTCACTTTATAAATTAATTTCCTTGTAATAAAACAAAAAAAAATCTCATGTCCACGCTCTTATTCAGCTCCACATTTACCTGCCGTTATGTCATGGTATAACCAACGCATTTTTTGTTTCTTTTTAATCATGAACAAACCCACGTCATTCCCTCAAGTTATATTAATCGTATTTTTTCATATAGGCGATTAACTTTATTAATACATCTATAAATAGCTCAATTAATATTTATTTTTTGCTCCTTATCAATATTTCGAAAATTTGAGTTCATGTTCTCTGATTTATATATTCGAAATAGTGAATCAAAAATATTTAAAATCATAATAATGTATCAAATTTAATGTTTCTCGAATATTTTTGTTTTTATTTCCTATAATTTCATAGATGCGTTTATTGATAATATATGAGAAATACTATTGATTATCAATTAAGTTCTTAATTGAGGTTAATACTGTTGAATATTTGTTATAATTGTAGAAAGAGTGGCCTAACATAAAATATTACGAATTAGTTGTCACTGATTATTATTAATATGAAATTATGAATAGAAATTGATCTTATAGAATAACGTAATATATATTACAGAGTATTTCTTGTGTGCCTATGATGCTCCTTAGTTATCTACCTTCTTGGATCGGCTAACGGTTCGAAGGATTTAGAATCCTTGCAAGATTTATTCCTTTCGTAATCAATAATTCTATAACTTATCGGTAATCTGCATATTTATTCGAACATTATATAGAACACATTTCCTTTCGTATATAATATTACGGTGATTGTCACAAGTCCGGAAACGAATGCAATAAAATTTCCCATAGAATACTATGGCGAATGTCATGAGACACGAGGTATGGAATTTATGGAAAAAAAAACCGAAACTTAATGACGCGAACACTCCCCGAGCCGGGGAATTTATTCTTGTTCGTTCTCTCTATCGGTTAACGGTTTTCACACGTTGAATTTCTCTCCTCATATATATGCGGATATATATGCGTGTACGGCAACGAACTCCCGTGAAATACCGTAATTGCTAAGCTGCTATACGGTATTATCAAAGATTGCATTGAATATTGATGTACAAAATCACAAATTTTTGTCCGTAACCTTTGAAAGAGTCGATCGATCAGAATACTTTCTGGTCTTCGTAATGTCGTAAATTTTTATAAAAAATTTTTAATCAATTCTGAAAAAAATGTCCAGCGCAATTGCGGACTCGAAGCAGCTGGCGCGAAGACGCGGAAATGGCAAACTCGACCCTGGACGAGAAGGATGTTCGCTGTGTGCACATCGAGCATACTCGATCCTATCGAGTTACATTCGCCAGCAGAAACGTTCGTGAGTCAGTAAAGACAAGTTTTCTACACTACAATATCTTGTTTTTTTTTTTATATCACATATTCCAGAACTCATAGGCAAACACATGCATACGAAGCCAACACTCAATGCCAATATCTCGAAATTCCACATTCGTTTTATCATAATCAGAATTCACGTCCCAAGTACCGATTTTCTTGATTATTTCAAATAATTCTTCGTCTTTTCTGGTCAGTAATGTTGCGTTCGATGTCTTTCTTTATCAGTAATCTTCAAATTAGATTTTATTTCGGTAACCCGACGAAAAAAGTATTAATAATAAAAATACACAAACAAATAATGAAAATAATAAAGAATCGATGTTGATTGTGCACGAATTTTGCTGATGTTTTAACTATATCGATGTATACTTCAAGCAAATTCATTGAAGGGTGTCGATCACGGAGTATAGTACCGCTTGACATTGTCCCTCTGCTTAATCAAGTCTCGTACTATCGGGTTTCCGGTTGATATTCATGCTGCTTGGATGAGCTTATTTGGCTCGAATACTTCCTGTTCTGCAGCCGTATCGGAGTTTTTCAATATCACATACGTAACGGCTCTACGAATATTGCATATTTATTATGTAGTCGGTAATGCATTCCGAGGGCTTTTTTTTTACGCGTTCGAAATTTAAATTACAATTGATTCCCAAAACCAGCTGATGTGTTGAATTCTGATACAATAAGGTTCGAAGTTCCAGTGGTTTTACTGGTTGAAAGTTCGCTCGATCTTCGCGTGAACAAAGAAAGTATAGAAAATTTCGAAGCAAAAATTGAGTTCGTGAATGAATAAAATTTTTCGTCACGAAGGGAAACCAGACATATAGTTCAGTAATCAAACATCGGAGATTTCTCTATCGTTTTTCCAAGATTCGTTCTCTCATCAAGATCGACCTCTCGTTGTCAACGTCGTCGTCATCTCGTTCGACAGGTTCAACGAGATCGATTCTCGAACGAGTTTTTTAACCCTAAAGAAGAGCAATCTTCTCTCTCCTATGCTCGTTCTTATTTAGCCAGATGGTCACAATTTCTCGAAGTTTTATAGAAAAATGCGATCGTTTAGTCATTTAAAAAATCAATTCTCGATATAAAAAATTATTTTTACGTAACTAGTGCTGAAAATTGACGAGTGCTCGATAAAATTTTATTTTATCCAGAATATTCCAATTCCTGAACGATGCAAGAGCCGAAATTTTTTTTCTGAACTAAAGATTCTTCCGATCGCGACAGGTCACTTTGTTTACGATATTTGTAACCTCTTCCCCTCATTCCCAACGATTTTTAACTAAACATGTATCATGCGTTTGTTCGTGAGTTGGCACGAGCGATGTGTACGAAGTGAAAAAAGGAGCTTCTCTTTTGTCATTCGTCTCACGTGCGCAAGGTCAATACACACTTTATAAATATAAACGGGACTCTGAAAGTCCGGGACTAAGATCTACGCGAGTGTGCTGCCGCAATAATAAAGATTTGAGTAAAAACGTGCTAGAAGACATAAAATATTTGAGTAAATTCGATCGGAGCAGTAGATTCTTATAGAAAACAATTGCAAATAAAAGATGCTAAAATGCAAGTGAATTATTATCGAAACATTAACCGAAAATCGGTGAGCCCTCGACGCGTCACGCTCCGTCGCATTTTTTCTCGCTGCTCGTAAACCAAATTAAGAAATGTAAGAATTTTGTCGAGCGCCGATTTTTTTCTCAGCATTCGCACGAAGGTAATATTCGGTTTGCTCATATCACATACGAATCGTGTCTGAATTCACAATGCTGTATACATGTGTAATACACTGCCCTCGTTTCGTCGTTGCTTGCCTGTCGAGTTAATTGCACGTTCCAAACTATATACTCCGTGCCAGTGGATCTCGATGCAATTTTCTCATTGCAAGCTACGAAGCCTCTGTATCTCTTCCCCACGCCTGGCCACCGGTGAATTTTTCACCGCGATATATAATTGCTGAGGATCGTTTAACTGTATTATAACTCCTGTCTCGTGTTATAGCGCGGTTGTTCTGACGTTCGTAGAGCAGTCATCGATACGAAAGATTCAACGCGAAGCAAACAGCTACACTGTGGCATAAACCCCCATCGTACATTTAAAGCACTGTGCACTACACACGATACACTCTCATCACTTCTATTATCCTAATCCAATTAGCCACGTATTCACCGTTAATCGGATTAATGCATATAGAACTTGTTAAGAACGATTTATAAATACATGTATGCGTACAAATATATACTCAGACATAGGAAAAGAGAGAAAGAGAGCGAGAGAGTAAAATATGATTGTCATATTGGCGCCAAAAGTCCGTCAGCTGCGTACATTCATGGAAAGACAATCTGAAAGACATTCTCACGCAAATTTAGCAGGTGATAATGAAAAAAAAAGATATTTCTCTCGAATTGTTGATGAGCAATGTATTATTATTAATACCAAATTGCAATTAACGTGCATTGATTTATGTCCGAACGTTTGAAAGATAAATTTATTGCTTGAAAATCTATTCTCAAAATGTCATAATTCCATTTTTCCTCGGCAGTTTGACATTGAATGAAATAAAAATGTTGTTGCATAAAAAATCATTGCGTTTTTGCCAATTATTGAAACTTTATGCATCGATAATGTATGTATTACGCCACTCAAATTATTACGAGACGCGCATAATTTTGCAGTAAATTGTTGGGCATGAAAAAAAAATAATAATAAAATATTCTCTATAGCTTTTTACGTCGTTGAGCTTTTGGTTCTTTAATCTTGTCGGTGTTGTATGACACGTAATGGCTTTGTGAAATATCGAGAAATCATGATATTTAGTCACGGTGAAAGCCACGAGAGAGAGATGGAGGAGAAATTCTATAATGGGAAGCTGAGAGCTTGCTTTACCTGCTCAAACTCGCGGAGGATCTCTCGACATCCGCATACCGGAAACTTCCAAGTCACACTCTCTCATTCAAATAAATTAGTATTCGATCGAGCGACTTTTTAATAATCATACATTCCGCAATAACGTTTTGCGATGTACAATTTCGTGATTATGTCCGTCAAGATCTATCGGAACTGAATTTATAATGATTTACGTTTTCCTGCATTCCAATGTAAATACCGCATTGAAAAAAAAATTAAAGTATTCTCAACTATATACGCGATGAGGTTGGACGAATTTCGTTACGCCAATAGTCATATTACGTTTAGTTAATCACCCGATGGTTCATCCATTGAAAGTCATGTCGTTGAGACAACTACGCCACGATTTTGCCACTAAATTTTAATTTATTTGAGTTGAGTGTATTTCATGTGATACAACCGCAATAAATGGTTACATTGAAAAAAAAAAACAAAACTTGAGATACAGAATCGATTGAATTTGAAATAATCACACGGAGGTTGAGTTGTTTACGATTTGTCCGTGACTCGATACAATAATAGCATCGAATAAACTTTCCTGCGAGAATTTAATTCAATGTCACCATAGATCGACGGAATATAATTTGTGATTAAATTAATTACCTAGTACTAATTTAATTCCTGGCTGGATTTCTGGTGTGGCAGAAATCCGCTAGAGGGCCACGGGCGGAGCGCTCTCGCGTAAGCGCCGCACCGCCCGTGTGCCCATAAGACATTAAGTCGTTAAATAACGATCACTCCGATCGATGGTCGTCGAGAAAATCCGAAACCTTGTTTTAAGAGGTAAAAAGGTCTCGGGCCTTAACAATTAAAGTACGCTGATATAGAAAGGTTTTGCCACGTAATTATGTCAGGATAGGCGCTCTTACTGGAGTAAAAAATCGATCAATCGTATTTACTGTTGAAAGTTGCAAAATACAAAATCAAAAATATCAAATAAAAAATATTCCAAAAAATATGTATATAAAAAAAAATTTCAAATAATTCTTACAGTCATTTCAAAATCATAATTGTTCGGTACAATCACTATACGTTTTAATTACACAATTAACGGCTCTGTCTACTTTAAAACTTTCAAAAAATCGAATTTTTTTTTTTTGCATTTTTCGAAAGTTTATATATTTAAAAATATTCTATGAAAATTTCAGAAAGATCAGAGCATTCTAAAGGTATTTTCCCATACGTTGAACGCTACCTGAGCGCGCTTGTTCACCTTATAAATTAAAACTTTAAACGCGTTTTTCTCGAAACCACATTTTCGAACCGCTTGTTGAAAAAATCTCAGAAACTACTGAACTGATCCCTATGAAATTTTAATCACATATTCTGTACACTTATCGCTATATCCCGTACCAGAATTATTGCAAAATTTTTATTTTTACTATTTTTTTTGGCAAAAAAACTCGATTTTTAATTTTTTTTGTCCGCCATTTTGTTATTTTTGCATATAAAGTAATATTAGAGGTACGGGATATAGCCACTGTCACACTAAACCTAAAACGAATCAATTTTTTTGTTTCGGATGGGCCGTTGTTCAGATTTTTTCAACACCGCACACCTACCTACTTTTTGAGGACTCCTGTTTACCTGGCATTTTCACACTAAAAAAGTGGTTAAAATCAATAAAATTTTTTTGTAATTTATGAATGAATCAATAAATATAACAGTATTCTTAAAAAAAAATAATAAAAATAGCGTTTTTTTCATGCATCCAAAGTAGACAGAGCCCTTAAATTCATTCAATCCAAACATGATATTGATACAATTGGCTAAAATACTTTTCCGCATTTCGCGAGCAATGCGATGAATATTTATTGCATTTTATTCAAAAAATGTTTTGGTTCTATTGAATATTTAAAGTTTTACCTCAAATTGCGGGCATAGTTTGCTCAACAAAATACCTTCGCCTCCGTTCTCCACACTGTGCTTTTTTTCAATGCGTTATTTTCTTCTTTATCCTGATTGACTTCGATATACATATATAGTAAGAATCGATTCCAATACAGAAAGAAGGAAAGAGAGTTCGTGTAGGGACAAGGAAAATAAAAAAAAAATGTCCTTTATTGTTATTTATGTTTTTGAGTATTTACGTAGCCTTCAATTCATATTTCTCATAAGAATAGTTAGTTTCTTTGGGTGATGCTCTTCTAATTATTGTTCGTTTATCGTAGAAATATGATTAGTCAATTTTATGGAATAGGTGAGTGAAATGACGCCATAAAAGATCTCATTTTTTAAACTGAAAAATGCGTATAAAGCAAACGAAATTTGTCTGATAAAGAAAGACTAAATTTGTACATAAAAAATATTCGAAAGATTTCGGTGTATCGTTGTAAAAAGTTAAGCTTTTGTAAAAAAAACTCTTGTACCGATTCCCGCGTGTTTCGCGGTCTTTTATCGAGTCTTCAAGAAAGAAGGAGAAAGAGAGAAAGAGCGATAGAGGATAGGTTCATTGACTCGATATGGAATTGTCGCAGTTGGCCTACAAAAAGCACGTAACCACTGTACACAATAATAACAAATATCTATGTATATAAACGTGCATATAAATATCGATGAATTCACGCGATATATTCGCACATGTGCAAATGCATTGGTAGATCGTTCCAATGAAAAGACTTCCCCTAGAATTCCGATCGACATTAGTAAGCACGACATGTGACTCGAGCACGTTTCCATGTCATGAAAAGAGTTAAATAAAGAAAACCGAAGAAAAAGTTGAGGAGAAAACGTAGAAATTGGTAATTTGCATTTTTCGGTTGACCCAGTGAACGTTAACGAGATACAAGAGCGATTGTCTGATTTATAATGGAGCAGGCTCAATGCATTTGTCTGCATTTTTAGAGAAAAGAAGGCGGTGAACCTTGCTAGAATTTTTAGTCTTTTCGAGATGGAGAAAACATCGGTCGTTATAAATCGACAATAGTAGAAGAAAATTCAAATGTATTCTATCTCGCTCGAGTTCACTCTTTTTCTTTAAATTAATTAAGCTTTGAGAGAAACGGAAAAATGACTTCCCATGACTAATTAACGGCATTATCATTGTCTTTTTTCATTGAGATGCGAGGAAAGTAAAATTAATCAAAAAGAGATTAAAGCTTTCAGTAAAAGTGTTATTTCTCTGATACTTTCATTTCTGTCAAATCTTTTTTTTGAATGAAATTTCTAAACGAAGCTCTCTCAGAATCCCCTCAATCGTGATTTACTCTCGGTCCATTTGAGCGTCGATAATCAAGATTATACTGTAGGCATCTTTATATATATAATATGTAAATACAGTTTAGAATCGAGCCAACGATTCTACAAGTTGGATGAACAGGTATGCAAGCAGGTATAGGCAATGACCGGGCAAGGGCGTGGTCGTACACACTACTGCAGTTTCTGGTGTCCCAGTTTTATTCACCCGACAGAGAACCCTACATAAAGGAGGAAATTTTCTATCAACGTTTAACAAAAATAAATGAATAGCTTTAGATAAGTTACGAAGATACCAGCTGCAGCAATAGCAACAAAAATCATGTTACACTTTGTGCATTAAACGTGAGATTATTATGCAGGAAACTAATGTGTGACCCGAATGTTTAGTAATCCAAGTAATTACAGGTGTTTAGAAACGTTAGGGTTTAATCTTACGATTAAACAGAGTTGCACAAAGATGAGGTGCAGAATGTATTCTTTTGCTTAATTATTCGTTTGTAAAATAAAAAAAAAAAAACATTCATTACATTACATTACATGAGTAATTAATTACATGAGTAATAAAAAAGTTGATATTTAAGAATTAAATTTGTATTTCGAATCAGTTTGATTTATTGATTGCTATCGTATTTTCACGATAAAAAATTCTGGAATTATTTATTTTATTCATCAGATTTATAATAAAAAATGAAAAAAAAAAAAAAGAAAAAAACATTATTTAGTAAAACTTTCTATTCAAAATTACGCCTGCGGACTGAGTTTCACTATTTATCTACAGAGTTCCAAAAATATCCGTATTCAATCGAACCTTAGTCTAGAGTGGTCAAACAAGTTTAATTGATTCTTTCGTAGTGACAATTTCGATACCACGCGCCACAGGCACAAACACCATGTAAGAGGGGAAGAATTCTTTTAACGCGCTGCTGAACACTTTGGAATAAACTAAACAAATTTCATCGTGAGATTATTTTATATGTGCTTTGTTGTTAATCGTGCGACTAAAGAGAAAAAACTTTCATTCGTTTTACAGGAAAGATTAAATGTCTTTGAAAAACGAATCGTAATTTCACCAACGTCAGAATGAAAATTACCCTTTAATAAATACGATCAAATTTAAATACCTTTTCATCCTTCATAACACAACTTTAATCCCAGTGAATAAATGTTTTTTCATCTCTGCGCATCGCTTCGTTCCGAGATTCCATAAGGGTGCAATTGAATCGCGACCATACAATTCATTGTACATCTCGAATATAATACTCGTGGGGGCGAGAGATCCAAGCAAGCTTTTGAATCTGTGCGAGCATTCTGGTTTCCGCGAGATTCTGTAGTGGCTGCACTTCTAAATAAAGAGCCGGTACCGACAGTACAATGAGCGATCAAAGAGAATTGTGAATTCACCTCGTCGCATATACATATATATATGGGGCATTCCACGCTAAATCGGCCACTTTTGAAATTCGCATTTTTTATTGTGTTGATTTTTTCTCTAATAGAGCTCATTGAAAGGAACTCGTTTGATTTTTTTCAAATTTTTATCTTAACCCGTTCATCGGAAACGAATTTTTGAAAAAAAATCCGATTTTTTTCTTCAAATATCAATAACTCTCTCGAAAATGCAGTAAACCGAATGGATGAGGGCTCAAAATTTTAGTTTTAAAACGTACTTTCATATGAAAATATATAAGAATTCATCAAAATATTACATACAACAATTTTTCAAATTATACGCGAGAAATGTTTTTTCCCAAAGTGTTAGCCCCCTTCGACTTTGCTCTTGAATTTTTATCGAAAACTATCATTTTTTATGACTTTTAAGCCTAGTTTGATGATGGGGAAATCGTTCGTTGTATTTTTTATAATTAAATTGTGGATTTTTTTACTATTAATCATGCACAAATCCCTGAAAATCCATACAAACAGAATGGATAACGGGGTCAAATTTTTCGTTTTGACAGGTGCTTTCGTTTAAAAATATGTCAACAATTTTTTACAAATTACATGAATCAATTTTTTAATTATAAGCAAGAAATGTTTTTTCCCGCAGTGTTAGTTCCTTTTGATTTTGCTGTTACATTTTTATAAGAAACTATTATTCATTTAATGCATTTTAAGACTAGTATGATCGTGGAGAAATATTAATCTAATCAACAACAAAAATCTTTAATAAAATTAACAATTTGAAAAATAGAACTAGCTATTTTCTCACGTTCGTACTTAGCTTAAAATTCATTAAATGAATCATGCTTCCGTACAAACATTAAAGAAACAAATTAATTAGTACAAGCGTTATGAAAAAAGGTTATTTTATCTTAGAATTGGAAAAAATAGGTGATGTAAACTTCGAATAATTTTTCACATATTTTTAAACAAAAGTACATTTCAGAACAAAAATTTTAACCCCTCAGACGATTCGCTTTGCTCGATTTATCAGGGAATTATAGATAATTGATTGTAAAAAAAAATTAATTATAAAAATATACAACAGAAGATTTCCCCACGATCGTACTAAGCTTAAAATTCCTCAAAAAAATAACAGAAAAATCGAAGGGGGCTAACTATGTGAGAAAAAAACATTTCATGCTTAGAATTGAAAAAATTGATTCACGCAATGTTTTAATAATTTTCTGTATGTTTTTAAACGAAAGTACGTTTTAGAACTAACATTTCGACCCCTCATCCATTCGGTTTACTGCATTTTTGAGAGAGATATTGATATTTGAAGAAAAATATCGGAAATTTTTTCAAAAATTCGTTCCCGAAGAACATGTCGAGATAAACATTTAAAAAATATCAGACGAGTTCCTTTCCATGAGCTTTATTAGAGAAAAAAAAATCAAAACAATAAAAAATGCGAATTTCAAAAGTGGGCGATTTGGCTTGGAATGCTCCATATATGTATACACCTTTGTTTATATTGTGTGTACGATTACATCGATTACTAGCTAACAATAAAGAAGAAACGTACACTATTTTATTCTTCATCTTACGTCTTCCCGAGTTTCTCACCAGTTTATTCGCCTATTTTAGTCAAGCACGTCGTAACAAATAATAATCACGAAATTTTATTCCTCTAAAATATTCGACATTTTGCCATGATGAAATTTTATAAATAAATGGCTTCAAAATTACTTGCACAATCAAATAGTAAACATTAATATAATTGACTTGTACAAGATTTAGCAAATCATGAACAATTTCAATACTGAACACCACTTGCTAAGTTCGAGTGTGCTTGATTCCTAAACTCACTTCTCTCGTTTGCTTACAATTATATAATTCTAATGTTTACTCATTTTGGATTGGTCCGTCAATTAAATACTTCACAGATTTCTTCACAGACGCGATTTTGTTCTCGTTATTCCTTATTTTTGAATTAATTACAAAATAGTGAAATAGTACTTGATATTTTTTCTCTTTATGAAGGATTTGTGCATGACACAGCCAAAGTGGGATCAACAAACGTTCGAAACGGGCCAATCGCGCCCACCTACAGCATATCGCGACACCTACCTCCATCCGCAGCCTACCTATATTTTCTACCTTGCACAAAAGATCGAAACGCACACGCAAGCATATAAAAAACATGAGGAGAAAGAAGAAAAAGAACGACGGTTTTTTCCAGCCTCCCTGTTACGGCCTCCGTCAGTCTATTATATGTATATACGCGCGAATGTCTTTTACACACTGAAATCGTTCACATTTACGTATTGAAAGTTTCCTTGAGAATCTCGCCTACCTCAGAGAAAATCGCCTAACCATTCTCTTCGATCAATCGTTCCAACTCTTATTGTCCTTGGTTTTACATATAAAGAAAAAATATTAGAAAAAAGTATTGCATTATCATCGAATCGTTGACCGGATTGAAAGATTTTTTGTTTCAACGGTTAATCGCATCAAATGATTTTAGAATCTTGATCCAATGAGACTCCAGACAGTTTGATTTATTCGAATACCCGGCCAATATTTTCTATGGAACTTTACTAAAAATCATGCATTTTTTTTTCTATCGAATAACTGCAACGTTTATTTCACCATTGGCAATTTTTCGTACCTGAAAATAACATGCGATAAAGAATAAAGAGATAACGGTGGGTCTCATCCGGTGCAGGATTTTATCGTTTTGAAGCTGGGAATAATTCTAAGTACTCATATATTAATCACGTGTGAATACAACTTCGGTCGATGTGCCGGCATGTTCCCGGCATTTTGAGCGGTGATATTATAATTAAGCATACAAATTGCGGAATCATCCGGGTGCAAACTCGCGAGAAAAAGGAAATAGCGCGTCTTCGCCCTCGTTATTTTACTCTCGCGCGCTTCATGAGACAGCATGTGTAATAACTCATATCTAATTTCAAGAGCTCAAGAGCATGTGGAACTAGCTCCGTTTTAGATTTGTCGTCACTTTTACCTGACAGACATTGAAGTATTAAAAATACCAATCGGAATAAAATGCCTCTATTATTATTTGATAGTGATTATTGTTTGATTATTATTTTTAGTCGATTAATTGTTATTGCTCAATAATTATACATAAGAGGATAATTTGAGCCAATTATGATACTTACGTTTGCCGGTACGTTCACCTATGCCTATGAAGTAGTCCTGCTTATGGAGCACATGAACACTTGAGACGCTACAGATCGTCCTCCGAGAGAGTTCCGCAACGGAAAATCCTTCTCGCGTTTTCAATTCCGTTCTGCCTAACGATTTCACGTATAGCACACTCGATCGTACTTTACCTCTCCTTAATAAATAACAATATCACTTCACACCCCGCGAATAAAAACTGATCTAAACAATGAACTGATGCAGTTTGTTTTGAGTTTGAAATGCAGCTCGAATATATAAATAATGACTGATTCAGGCTGATGAAGATGAGATTATTTTAGTTGCTGATATAATTATGGGTCTGTTGAATGAATATAAAAACGATTGTAACGGCGTTTTGTACGTTGTTCGCGGCGTTTGTTTAAATTCAGGGTCACGGAGCTCCTTCCCTCCGGCCCGACGTTTCGAGACTGAGGCCCAAGTTGTACGAGGACTCTGGAGAACGGCGCCACCACCGTCGTCATTATACCTTTACCTGCCCACCTCGAGAGAGGCTCAACACGATCTTTCTCTTTCTTCTATCCGCGATCGTTTCTCCTTTTCTTTGCTTTTTCTTCTGTATGCTCCTCTCTTTGTCTTCCTTTTTTCCTTCTCTCTGCTTTTTTCCATCTTTCTCTCCCTCTCTCTTTCTCCAAGTACGGGGTTCTCGAGCTGGGCAGCCTGCTTTCTTGGTTCTCCAGTGAATGAGTATATCCTTCAGGTAGAGAGGGCAGGAGGGGAGTTAAGCGAGGAAGAAGAAATGAGTTTATAGCAGAGAGTGGCGTCGGAGCAATGGTGGAGGAGAGTTCGTCGTTTCGCTTCGAGGCCCAAACAAATCGGCGACTCTCGGTTATCTTCGGCTTTTCTTCGGACTATCACACATATCGGTAGGCATTTACATACATACGTACGTATTTATATTCGTGTTACATATGAAACTAGCGAATTATGTTGATATCCTGCGTCTGGGTTAGTGTGCTCACAGACAAATCGTCCTTGAATCCTAACCGAGAGTTCTCTGTCGCGCTTATCACAGATTTCATTATCGCTAATTACGTGATCGTAAGGAACTCACTAGAATACCTTTAGTTGTATACATTTTTGAAATTTTTAACGTTTTTTACACGGGAAAAGTTTAAGTCCGGATTTCGGTTAAATTGCATTTTTTTCTTGTTATGATTTTATCTAATTCTATTATCAAAGTACATTTTCCTATCGCTTAAAAAGTTGCATTGTTTTATTCCACCCAAAACATAATATTTCTTCGCAAATATCGAAGTACCAGAAGTACCAGACCATTAGACCAGAAGAAGTACCATTGGACCAGAAATACAATGTTCAACATTGCTTCCAAATATCTTGAAATCAAGATTGTAAGTCTATAAGAAATAAAAAGCATATATGACTCAAAAGTTTGTTGACCGGCGTGTATATGCTTTTGCCGGTGATTTCATCGCCGGAGATGTCGGTGCCCAAGCATCAAGTCATTTTTATATTGAAAGTTACTTCTATTCTGTGTCCGAATGAAATTAGTTTATTAGGTTTTGTGCACGAAGTTGAGGATCGAGAAATTTTTACAAAATTTAGTTTTTCTGAGTGGCTGTAGTATTTCTTCAATTGCAAATTGTTGTTTCATTACTGTGGGACTATGTTCGACCTGTCAAAAAAATTAGTCCATAGATTTTTTGAAAATTTTAGTAATATTTCTCAACAAATATGATAAAATCACTAAAGAATTATATTTTTTCCACCTAGAAAACCTGTCTTTGATTCTCTTTATTTCTTAAGTACTATGTTTGCATGGCCTTTCCGTACTTAGAAAAAAAGTTCTATTTAGATCTCTTAGGATCGTTTATTCGAATTTTTTTAATTTGAATTAACATCATTTCTATTCGCTTCAGCTATAAAACTGTATTGAAATGAAATAGATAATGCTATTTGGGTCCGTATATTTGAGTACCCACGTTAAAGCTTCTCACTTCGGCCACCACGTGGCGCAGAGCGTCGAGGTATTTCTCACATACGAATTGCGATCTGGATGTGCATAAATTGGACCCAGAAAAAAGTTCTATCTAGATCTACTAGGATCGTTTATTCGAATTTTTTAAATTTGAATTAACAAAATTTCTATTCGCTTCAGCTAGACAACTGTATTTAAATCAAATAGATAATGCTACTTGGGTTCGCTTATTCGAGTACCCGCATTAAAGCTTCTTGCTGCGGCTACCGCATGGCGCAGAGCTTCGAAGCATTCCTCATATACGAATTGGGCTCTGGATGTGCATAAATTGCGGGAACCAAAGCAGCTTTATTATTTTGACTGACCGTGTCTAAAAAGTCGTATGCGAATTTTTGTACCTTCCCAAGGTCGCAGACCCATGAAAATATTATTAAATAATATTGTAATTGAATATGGTCTAAATAATAATAAAATATTATTTTTATTTCAACTTCAAAAGTTCGTTTAATTTTTAAGATAAAAATATGTTCGATTTAAAAAAATATATTAAATGTTTCATTAATCAAGGATATAAAAATAGTGTGATTGAAAAAAATAATTTCTTAAAGTTAAATAGATCTCTATTTGGCCGTGAGACAAGGAAATAAAATGATTTGATTTAACTAGATTCTAGTTGAAATAACTAGATGTTTTTTCTGGGTGTGCGGGAACCAAAGTAGTTTCATTATTTTGACTGACTATATCTAAGAAGTTACCTACCCCAGGGTCGCAAACCCATGAAAATATTATTACATAACATTATAATTGAATATGGTATAAATGATATTATAAATATTATTTTTATTTCAACTTCATATCCGTTTAATTTTTAAGATAAAAATATGGGGGCGGGTTGAAATTCCGAACTTTAAAAATTAGAACGCTCAAAATTCCGAATTTATTTATCTAGAACACAATGCTCCTGGAAATTTATAATTCCAAAATTTTGTAAACAGAATTATTTTATAACCGAAAATAAAAATCCACTACGAAATTAAATGAGAATAATCATAGATCCGACCGATAAAGCGTCAACATGAAAACATAGCACGTAAAGCATGTATCAACTTCTCATAATCAGAGAGTCCATAGTTCCGAAAAAATGTAGAGTTATATATTCAAGATCCTGAATGGCGAAAGTTTCTACAGAGAAAAGTTCCGAAAATAAGAATATCCGACAGGTGTAAACATCCTCATATTATATGTTTACAATAGAACTTGAAAGATGATCAATACTCAGAAAAAATTCTACCCAGAAAGATCAAAATTCCGAAAGAATAGTACTCTGAAAGATCAAAACTCCGAAAAAATTTTCCCCGAAGACCGAAACTCCGAAAATCCATGCGATAGAGCAGTGGTGTTGTCATCTAAACGCGTCAGGCTTACATGCTATCTGCTTTATGTGTGAGTTTTCGGAATTTTGATCGTTCTGAACGTTCTATATCGGAATCTTATACTATCTAAACTTGAGTTTTCGCAAACTGGATGATCGAAAATATGATTTTTAGATTCTAAAACTTTCGGGAACCTGTCGAATCTCTTATTAGCTTTTATTATATTTAAACTTTCTGATATAGTTCGTTTTCTAGAATAAAAATTTCGGTAATTTGTGGCGTGTTTAATATTACATATTCGGAGTTTTGTGAGTCGAATTACTGGTCATTCAAATAAAGCGTTGATCTCAATCATACGATTGCTGAAAATTATCTCGTATAAGAAATTACATTTGTATCCTTTTCCTATCGCTACTCATACCGTTCTACATCATTTATAGTCAACTGTGTAGACTTTCGTTGGCATGATCCTTACGAAGCTTTCAGTTTTGGAACATTAAAATTAGGAATTTTAAACCGTCGGAGCATTTAAAGTTCGGAATTTCAAACCGGCCCCAAAAATATGTCCGATTTTAAAACGTATATTAAATTTTTTATTAATCAAGCATATGAGTAACACTAAAACTATACTGTGTTGAAGTATTGGACATAACCTGCAATATTCAGTATTCGAGAGTGAATTCACTTGTACACATTACTTTTTTTATAATATCGAAAATGCCGGGTTTTGAACCAACAAAACAGCATACGCAGGAAACTTTGCTCTTTTGCTTTAATTTAAGAAAAAGTGCTGCCGAAAGTCATTACTTGCTTCAAGAAGCTTAAGGTGAACATGCTCTATCTGAGACAACGTGCAAAGATTGGATTAGACGATTCAAAAGTGACGATTTTGACCTTAAAGACAAAGAACGTCCAGGACAACCGAAAAAATTTGAAGATGAATATAATTGTAGGCCTTACTCAATGAAGATCGATATCAGACCCTTAAAGAATTGTCTGATACATTAAACGTTACTGAAATGGCTGTTAGCAAACATTTACATAATCTTGGACTGGTTCAAAAAGCGGGACATTGGTTACTGCATCAATTAAATGAGAGGCAACTCGAAAAGCGAAAAACAATTTGTGAATTGCTGCTTAAACGATGCGAAAGGAAGTCATTTTTACATCGAATCGTGACTGGCGATGAGAAATGGGTTTATTATGAAAATCTCAAACGAAAGAAAGCATGGGTACTGCCAGGTGAACCAGGTCCATCAACGTCAAAACGCAATATTCATGCTCAAAAGGTAATGCTGTGTATTTGGTGGGATCAAGAAGGTATGGTGTACCACGAGTTGCTGAAATCGGGTGAAACGATCACAGCTGTTCGCTATAAACAACAATTAATGAAACTAAACCAGGAATTAAGAAAAAAGCGGCCTGAGTACGCCAAACGTCATAATAGACTAATTTTGCTCCATGACAATGCTCGGCTACATGTAGCAGAAACCGCAAAAAAGTATATAAAGGACATGAACTGAGAAATCTACCTCGCCCGTCATCATTTGTTTCGAGCGATTCAGAATGATTTGTCATCACAGCATTTCAAGTCTTTTGAAGATATCAAAAAATGGATCGATGAATGGATCGCTTCAAAAAGGCGATGAAAGATGGGAAAAGGTCGTAGCTTTTGAAGGACAATGCTTCGAATAAAATAAAATGTACCGTAAACTATGAATAATTTTTTTTTTTATTGAAAAACAGCGAGAATTAAGTTTAAAACCTATTAAAAATAGTGTGATAAAAAACAAATAATTTCTTAAAGTTAAATAGATCTTTTTTTGGCCGTGAGACAAGAAAATGAATTTATTTGATTTAACTAGATCCTAGTTGGATCAACTAGATGTATTTTCTGGGTGCGGACCCGCTTAGCCTTATACAACAACCGAAACATTATAGGAATTGAAAATGAATGTTTAAATAATTTAAAAAAGTATTATTTGAAACCCAAACCCAGACATGAACGAACCCTCCCACTTTTTCAGTTGCCTTTTTGTTTAGATACTTTTTTAACATTCTCGTTTGAGAACTTGAATTTTCTATTACATTTTTTGAAAAGCTAATCAAAGCACGAAACGAATTATTTTTTGTTTACCGCGATATTTCAATTTTTCAATGAAATGCCAACCACTTAAAAGTTCAAGCCTTCGTGCTCTTTCGGACCCAATTTGTAAAAACCAAAAATCCCAAATTTTCAGATGCAAATTATGGTTAACCTTAGGGGTAAATAAATAACACAAATATTAAAAAAAAAAAAATGTTTTTGGCAGTTTAATCTTGCTATGATTTTTGAGATTCGAAGAAAGCATGAGACAGGCATGTGAACGAAAATCAATATTTTATAATCAACCAAGAAAATCGAGATCGAGGTGCATAAAAAAACAACGACAAGTAGAATCGGTTCAGTTGGTTGGCTCGAATTAAGCGCAAAGACAAGCTTTTAATAATAAAGAAGAGGAAGAGTACATGTAGTTGAAAAAAAGCACATACGGAGAGAAAATTCTCTGTTGGACTTTAGTGCTAGGATGCGGAGACGCGGGTAAGTGTATTCCGTTAGCAGTTATCGGGTCTGTTGCACTTCGAGGCGTTCAACCCGGCAACTGGCAGAAACACGCAAGGTTTTCGTCTCGCTGTTGCAAAACACGAGCGTTTGTAAGATCTTTACTTCTTTGGTCCCTCTGTGCTTTTTTCTCTCTTCTTTTACGCCTAGTTGTATTTCCGCGACGAATAATACGGCGCCAAGGAGAACCCAGGAAAAGTTGAATGCTGTGTGTCGATGTTGTTATACGTTTCTTTACTCAATATAATGCGGTCTGCGAGCAATAACGTTCTTACGTTGTGCACCTGAGCATGGAAAAAAGCATCTAGAAATAATTATATATATAACTATGTTTGTGCAGTTGATAAAAAAGCAAAGAAATAGTAATTAATTGTAGCAGAGATGGAAACATTGAACTCTATTTTCCAGTTATGAAGACGGATACGCTACAGGCTCGCGTGTTTGATGCCAATTTTCGAATTATTATTCGAAGATGCTTCATCTTTTTCTATTTTTTAATGCAATGCCTTCGCTTTTATTCTTGCTCAATCGTTAAATCAACTTTGCTACTGCATATTAAAAATTATATATATACATTTCATCGAGCTCATTTCTTGCTTGCTCTGAGAATCTCTCGGTTATTTATAAGTCATTTTACATGCCCCTCCTCGATCTTAGAATGTTCGGTCTGTTGCAGTTTCTCCATGCCTCCTTATATCCTCCGTTTTTCGCTCTCTGCCTCTTTCATTAGATATCTGTTTTCCCCCTCGAAATTCGTTCTACGCTTTTTTCATTCGTACGAGCTTAGTTTCAATCAAACTTCAATTAAATTAATTATTCTATTACCTTACTAGGATGAAAAATACGTGAGAATTATCGAAAAAATCTCAACATTTTTTGCAATGGAGTCGTTGTTCCATCAATTCAATGAAGTTGTGCATTTTGGAAGTCCTACTTCACCCACAAACGTGATACTGTCATAATCAAAGAATACAAACTGTCGTCTTATCTCAAAACATTCACGTTATTGCTCAGTTGTACGTTAAATTGGGCTTGGAATTCTTCTCAACAAGACGTATTTATCATGCCCGTGAACTTCGGTCACGGTTTTGAGTCGTGGAATGTTTGGAGTTAAGGAGCATTGAAACTCGAGATCATTTCGTAGGCGTTTCACCAGAGGACGATGACGCGGATGCCATGAAAAAAGATTTATTCGATCGTGAGAAATTATATGATTATATCAATCGATCAATAAAACGGACCTAATATTATTTTTATGCAGAAATGATTTTCGTCGAATAATTTCATTTCATTAAGGGGCCAATCCACTTTGAAGCCACGAAAAAAAGGCTATTTTCGCGATTATTTTTTGAGGATTTTATAAAAGATATAAATATAAAAGTTGTTGGGCTTGATAAATAGTTTTGAAATACATAAAAAAAATTTTTAATTCATTTTTATTAATTTTGAAGTACAAAAACTATAGTTTAACGTAACGCCTCAAAAATAGGTGGGCTAGGTAGCTCCATCACAACTCGGCAACGGCTTGTCCGAAACAAAAAAATCAAAGTCCATTAGATTCAGTATGACACCAGCTACAAAATGACCCTCGGATATAAAGTTTTATCGAAAAATAAAAAAATAGCAGATGAAAAACGAAAAAAGTAAAAAAAACGCATTTTTTTCGCAGTTTTTCACAAAAAAAGAGTAAAAATCATAATTTTAAAACCATCGAGGGTCATCTTATTGCGAATCATGTTTACAATATGTGGTTCAAATTTTAAGACAATCGGTTTATTAGTTTTAGAGATACGATGGAGCTAGATTTTGAAAACGTTGTTTCGAGAAAAACGCGTTTGTGTGCGCTATAGCTCAGGTAGACGAAATGAGGTCCTGACGTTCAGATAAAAAAAAAAATACTTAGAGAACTCGGATTTTCATAAAATTTTGACACAATATTTCTGAATGTATGTACTTTCAAAAACAGTAAAAAAAATCGATTTTTTGAAATTTTCAAAGTGGACTGGCCCCTTAAGTCTCTTGATTATGTAATTAAAATGTTGAATATATATCGTATGATAATTCGACATTTTCTATGTCCAGACACTCGAAGAAAAGTTTCTTGGTAATTTTGGGAATTGAGCATATCCGCCGATTTATCAACATGCCATGACTGGACAATTTATTGCAAAGTCAAAGAAACTGCCCGCGTAAAAAAAAACAGTCTGGGCAAGACGTCTGGGCGAGTCGTCTGGGTGAGAACGGTTTCCCAGACTCTTTTAAATTCTTTCTGAGAGTCTCGTCGAGACTGTTTCCAAGACTTTATTCAAATTTTTACGAGTCTCGCCGAGACTGTTTCCAAGATTTTTTGAAATTTTTTTTTCAGAGTCTTGCCAAAACTGTTTCCAACATTAAAAAAATTTTTTTTGGGAGTCTCGCCGAGACTGTTTCCAAGATTTTTTGAACTTTTTTTTTCTCTTTACATTTATTAATGGTGATTATGAATGACATTGGATGTGTATATATTTTTTTATCATTTCAAGGTCTTAGGCAAGACAAAGCGCAATGGTTGCAACGTCTTTGGTCTTTGAGAGCAGTCTATAGCCTGTAGTTTGATAATATTGAGTCGAAATCCCGACGAGACTATACAGAAATCGGACGGATTATCCGTGGACGCGTAAGAAGGCCACCTGTCGAGTAAAATTGGAAGCTCTGCAACCTTTTGTTTTTCCGGCTGTTAGGCGCCTACTAGCCGGAAAAACAAAAGTTTGTAAAGCTTCCAATTTTACTCGACAGGTGGCCTTCTTTCGTGTCCACGGATAATCCGCTCGATTTCTATATAGTCTCGTCGGGATTTCGACTGAATATTATCAAATCACAGGCTATGGTCTGCTCTCAAAGACCAAAGACGTTGCAACCATTATGCTTTGTTTTGCCTAAGGTCTTGAAATGATTTAAAAAATTTTTTCATATCCAATGTCATTCATTATCACCATCAATAAAGGCAAAGAGAAAAAAAGTTTCAAAAAATCTTGCAAACAGTCTCGGCGCGACTCCCAAAAAAATTTTTTTTTAATGTTGAAAACAGTCTCGGCAAGATGTCTGGGCAGGACGTCTTGCTCAGACTGAATTTATTTTTTTTTTAATGTTAGAAACAGTCTCGGCGAGACTCCCAAAAAAAATTTCAAAAAATCTTGGAAACAGTCTCCGAGAGACTCCCAAAAATTTTTTTTTTATGTTGGAAATAGTCTCGACGAGACTCTCAAAAAAGTCTTGGAAAGTCTCGGCGAGGTTCCCAAAAAAAAAAAATTTTTAATTTTGGAAACAGTCTCGGCGAGACTCCCAAAAAAAATTTTTTTTAAATGTTGCAAACAATCTCGGCGGGACTCTCGTAAAAATTTGAATAAAATCTTGGAAACAGTCTCGGCGAGACTCTCGGGAAGAATTTAAGAGTCTGGGAAACCGTTCTAAGCCAGACGACTCGTCCAAACGTCTTGCTCAGACTGTTTTTTTTTACGCGGGGCAGCATCAAGGTATTTAGAGCAAAAAGATATATATATATATATATATATATATATATATATATATATATATATTCATAATAATTCTGTAACAAAGCTATTTTTTGTGAATGAAAAAATATGTTCACTTTGGAATGACATTTCCAGCTCCATCTGTCTCAATAATTGAAGCTAATGAGACATTCAGAAACGTGTCGAAACAAAAAAGTTTACTTTTGTTTTAATTTATGACTTTTTAACTTCATTTTCAATTAACAAGGAAAATTTGTCGACAGCGAGAACATTTTTTTATAATCCTGATAATCTCTCTTATTTGTAATGAATACGACTCGAAAAAAATCAGTTTTATCGTTCGAGCCACGTTGAATTCAACGTTGGACCATTAGTATTCTATCAGGCACGGTGGGAATCATTTTTGGCTTTCTGATTAGCCTCATCGAGGATTAGGCACATTTTAGAGGGCGTCGACCCGAAGAGCACGATAAACCGTTCGGTTTCGTCCAACGAAGAAACTTCCCTTCTCACTCCCCGCGCGCAGGTGGAAATGAGGCATGTGGGAGTACCTCGTGTACGAGTGTATAAATAGGGCATTTCATATTAAACTAACCTTGCCCGAATTTCCATGATATTCATTTTTTGTGTATTTTGACCAGGATTAAAACAAAATTAATAATTTTTTCAAATGGGCTTATCAAAGCGATGCAAAAACCGTGTAATTTCAACTTAGATGAACCAAATTATTCCACTGAAAAAAAAAAAAACTAATCTACGAGCCAAAATTATAAACTCTAATCAAATTTCAATGTCTTATTAATTAACAGAACAACTTTCAGATTGACTGATATTGAAATAATTTTTGTGAAATGCAAAGGTAAATTCAATTTGAAGTTAACAGCGTTAGTGAATTTTTTTTTGATACTAAATTATGGCGTTTATGCCTTCATTTTGTATACAATATAAAATCATTAAAATTCCATGAATTTTCGAAGAAAAAAAAACATGAAAATTGAGGTAGTGGTTCCTATCGAAAATTATCCTTAATAATGATAGAAAAAAATGAAAAAAAAGCGTGGAAAAGCGAGGACGATTGGACGTGGAAAGTCCTGTGTGTAACCCTACACACTTGTTCCTCGTGTATATGTTCTTCAAGAATACTGTACGAGCATCAGGTAGACTCTTGAATACACACTTGTTTCCTCGTTTACCTTGGGCCAGGTGCCCTACAAAACTTGGCACGGATCACACAAGTCAACGTACCTATATAAATACGTATGAAAATATAGGTAACTACCTTTTTTATCTGTGCCTCTTAGCGTTTTTTTGTTAATCTGTGCTGTGAGCAT